>JAMKPZ010001463.1:0-48438 GCA_024699675.1 Amphibolis antarctica | reverse complement strand
TGTCGGATGGTATACATGTAATTCAGCCAAGAGTTACCATGCAGTGTTGGATATTTAACAGTCAATAATTCCCACTCATTTTCAAACTCTTCAGGAGTTGTTGCACCATATATACATTTATTATAATCAACCTTAAAGTTGACATCAGTGCCCATCTCTGGGACATGACCAATGGCATTTCGACCAATATGCCAAGAACAATAACGATGTACAGAATCTGGAAAAACTTCAGGAATAACTGCACACATTGCATGATCTTGATCTATAATAATAGCCTTTGGATTCTTGCCATACATGTAAGTTTAGAATGTACTAAACAACCAATGAAAGGTTTCTTTTGTCTCATCTACTAGTAAAGTACAGTCAAACAATGTGAACTGCTTATGGTGATTTACTCCAGTAAATGGTGCAAAAGGCATGTTGAAATTATTGGTCCTATAAGTGGTGTCAAAAACAACCACATCTCCAAACTTCATATATGCTTCACGAGCTCTTCCATCAGCCTAAAAGACATTTCTGATTGTATGATCTTCATCTAATTCAAAATAGAAGAAATAATTTGGATCCTTATGATTTTGTTGCTGAAAATACTGTACTACCATCATACATTCCTTGCCCATATTATGATTTCGCCTAGTCCTGTTAAGGTGAATAACTTGATCATGACCAATATTTTGCTGTGACATATTTGAAAGAACATTTGCCACTTTGGAAGGTTGAATGCCACATTCTGAGAGGGTATTCAGCAACCCTTTTGATACAGATGATATCTTTCTATGAGATCTTAACATCTTTGGTTTTACAGGTGATGCAAGAACATGATTATGCTCTTTGACAAATTTCTCAACCACCCACACATTTAATTCATTGCGCACCACATAAAACCTTGCAGCACAACCCTCTCGGATGTCTCGTTGTCTGCCCACATTACTTTCCGAGCAACGTTTGTCATTCATGTCCTTATGTCCCTCTTTATAACAAATAAAATTACGTGCTATTAATTCTCCACTAGCTTTTGATTTTCTGAACCAACTTTTTCTAATAACAAAACATTTCTTTATTGCATATGCATTATAAAAATTATATGCATCATGCTCCGAAGAAAATGTCATGGCATGATGTGGACTTGCACTTCCTTCTCCTTCTCCATCAGGATGGCTAGCCGACCCTTCCATTCTAATATTGAAGTCTTAGTCATCAAGCCCTTGCATTTCAGAATAGTCCTATTCAAGCCATTATACTTGCTGTTTATCATACAATAGCTTTTGACAATTCGAGAATGGTTGATTCTTCAATTAAAAGTGCTCTAATAAAGGAGTGGGACTTTGAAATTATCAACCAACATTTAATTAAAGTTATCAATCACTAATTATCAACCACTCTGTAAAGGTGTACATATTACAACCTTTTAATTACCAACAGATTAAGATAAATAACTTTAAATTTCAAAGTCCGTTGATAATTTTACAGAGTAGTTGATGGGTAACATTTCAGATTAAACATATTTTACTTTGGTCTAACTAACTTTTTTCCTAAAAATGTTGCAAACATTTTTCTCCTAATAAATGTTCATTCAAGTTAAACGAAAGTATAATCAATGCACTTAATAAATCAACTTTTCAAAACATGAAAGCACACCTGTAACCCGTCGGTAGATCCAATGCTAACTGACGTCCTTCCGTATTCCATTTGATAACTTCAAAAAAATCGAGGGAAAGACGAGGGGACTTCCAGCGGACGACGAATCGCAGGTGATGATGATTGAGGAAAATGAATCGCAAATCCCAAATCTCAGGTGACTTTTTGTTTTTTTTTGTGTTAAAATAAATGGACTACTTTTATGCGAGTGTCATCGGCAGGAGTTTTTTTTTCCATGCAGGGGATTTTTTTTCGAACACTCTCTGTCTATCATCAAACACTCGTTAATCTCTCATTCAATGGGTTCTGTAGGCACCTATAGAACCATTAAACACTAATATGAATTTTAAGAATATCTATTATTTCCTTACTTAATTTTTTTTTAAAAAAATGATGATATTTATTTAAAAATTTATTTTTCATATTTATTGTTAATTCTTTTTTCCTGCAGAAAAATTGGTCATGATTTAACTTTCTTTGTGGGCCCAACTCAATGGAAAAAAAAGAAGTGAACCTTTGAGAGGGTTTGTGTCCGGTAGAATAAGTGAAAAACAAAATTTAAAAAATATTTTATTGTTAGAATATTAAAAATTTAAAATATTTTTAATTTTTTTTAAATTAACTATAAATTTTCTTATTTTTTCATAAAATATACAAATTATCTTATAAAAATTTTTATTTTCAAATCTTTAACATTTTAATAATAAAAAAATTTACATTTTTTTTTCCATTAATTTCTAAAAAACACAAACTCTTCTCTTGATGGTCTGTAAAGATGCTCCACCTAAGAAGGGAAAATAAGGCTAAAATGTTTTCAGGCCTGTCCATAGGAGTCAATGGGCCCTTTTATAAACAGGCAGGAGTAAAGAGCACATTATGAAGTAGATAATAGTGAACGCATTTAGTTCACCTCAATAACTGAGCCGTTCTCGCACTTGTTTTCAACTTTTTCCGAAAACAACACGAACTTTTTTCTCAAGTATATCAAATATCGCAATGTCAACGTTAACGCCTTTTTTTTTAAAAAAGTAATACTGATACATATTTCTCAACATCTTTACCAAATATCTCTTGTGAAAATAAAACAAAAAAAGGGTAATATATGCATTTGAATTTTTTTTAAAAAAAATTCAAAAATCGACTAACATATATTAATGCATATTTCAATAATGTTTGGAAAAAATATGCATGAATAATACCGATACAGCTTCTACCAATCTTTAAAAAAGTAGCTTCACATTTTTTCAAATATTGCATGTTATTTTAAAATATGCAATAGTTTTTTCAAATATTGCATGATAAATTTAAGTTGTGTTAATATTTATTTGATAATTTAATTATAGTGTAAAATATAATTATTTAAAATATAAGAATATTAATGTGATCAGAGAAAATAATAATAAATTATAAAAAAAGTGTATTAAAAATTTTTTATGTCATCGCAATAATAAAAGTGATTTTAAGAGTAACAACAAAAAAAATTATGAAGTTTATGAACAAAGCAAATAGGCTTTAAAGGCCCAAGAGAATGTGTCTCTTATTTTTGGATGGAGAAATGGACTTTACCGATTTGTAGAGATGGGTGCATCTCCTTGTGAGCCTTGTTGTAACAATGGATTCAAGATCAAACTAGTGAGGGGTAGCGACAATTAGACTCTAACGGTCTAATTAGCTGCCATGTAAGACTTTAATTGCATAGTTCTGTAAGTGAATTTGAAAATAAAAGTGCCTATAAGGGATGATGAAATTCTAAGATTGACGAAATAAATTGAATCTTTATTATTATTATTATTATATTTTATTTAGATTTAAACATAAGTTATTATCTTTTCCAATAAAAGTAAATTATTAACTACTTCTTACTGGTAATTTACTGAAATAAATTTTTTTTTATAATTCTAATGTGTCAAAATA
This sequence comes from Amphibolis antarctica, assembly GCA_024699675.1. NCBI lineage: Eukaryota > Viridiplantae > Streptophyta > Magnoliopsida > Alismatales > Cymodoceaceae > Amphibolis > Amphibolis antarctica. Next base: position 44,886 of record JAMKPZ010001463.1, on the reverse strand, counting down.
TTGATGAGGGAAAAAATGGACACCAGTGCAATTGGTCCTTGCTGATACAATAAGATTGATATCAGGGGGTTACCTATAAAATATGCTCGCCATGTCCATTTTTCGCGTTTCCACCTCTTGGGTCCGCCCAACGAGCTCGGTTCGTTTTCCTTCGCTGGCTTCCATCTTCTCAGCTTTCACCGATGACTCCGCCGGCGGAGCCACCACCGTTCCAGGAAGGTTCGCGCTGCGACGTGTGCAGCTGTAGCTTCAACACCTTCCGCCGCCGGGTACGCATTCTTATCTCTCCTTTTCCTCCTGCCTCTCTTTCCTCCGCCCGATCCATCCGAAATTCCGATTCTCTCGAATACAAAGTTTTGATACTTTTATTTTTATATTTCGGTCGCTACAACGATTGCATTGGTCTCGATGTTCTCGATCGTGTTTCGGATTTATGAATTGCATTTTTGTCTGCTTGTCTTGCCATTTATCAACTTTTATGTGTAAGTTTGAGGAGTTTTTTTTTTAAATTTTTTTTAAGTTTGAGGAGTTTGGGCGTCTGAGGAAACGGTTGTGCATATTTATGCTGGGGATATCCCAAGAATTAACTGGAATTATTATTAGAACATCCGTTTCTACCATTCTGGGTCGCTTTCATATTTCAACGAAGAATAAGTTGTAAAGGATGTGGTACGAGTGAACCTCCCTTTTGGTAAAATAGAATGACAACTCTTTCCTCCAAACGAAATAGGGCTTTCAGAAAATATCATCTAACAGGCAAGAAAGTTGAATTATATGCAATAATGATTTATGCCACGGCCTAGTACTATTTTCACCAATGTGCTTCGTTGCATGTTATTTGCATTGCAGCATCATTGCCGTTGTTGTGGCCGAACATTATGCCATGAGCACTCTTCAAATCAAATGGTAAAGATTCCTTTCTTACGAATGTCTGATTATATTGTTAGCTACCATATAGCTTCTTTTGACTGCTAGCCAATATATTGTTTTAGATTTTTTCGTATGATGCAGCCAATCATCGAGATATCTATTTGATTCTGTGATATTGTATTTATCTCAGGCTTTACCCCAATTTGGCATATATTCAAGTGCTAGAGTTTGTTCCAATTGCTTTAACAACTCTTCTAGGTAAACCATTTCCTTTTTATGAAGACTTATGAAAATTATGGGTTTACTGTTGTTTGATACTCTCGTTTACAATGAACAGTGTTAGGTTGTTTGCCACTTTTCCATGTACAAGCATACTTTTGTCCTGTCATCTAATCAAGTTCATTAATGGTGTAATCCCATTTTTGCAAGTACAAATTGAATAAAAAATTCTTAGTGTGGTCACTGATTCCCCATGTTTCATGTTTTTCTAGATGTAAAGTGAACTGTACAACATGGTTTTCTTGAACCATTCATCAATGACTGTTATGTTTATGATAGTTGTGTCCTTTGACAGAGTTTATCATAGCCCATCATTCTCCATGTGCAAAAACTGTATAATACTAGTTCTTTGATTGGGTATATGGGGATGCTTCCACAGTAAATTTGTTTCAAAATGTTTAAGCTTTGTATTAGAAAAGATAGACCTAAATGGGTAAAATAAAATCAAGATATGAGTTAATATAATATAAGGACCCTTCTATTCTTATCCAATTAATTTTAAGTTGGATGCCCACATTTGAATGTGGTATCAAAGTAGAAAAGATTCTCATGGCTTCATACATATCTATTTGAAAAAAATATACTTATAGAATCTAAAGAAGTTTATAAGTGAGGAGGAATTCTGTAAAAGATAGTCTCACGTGGGTAAAATGAAGTATGAGTTGATATAAGGAAGGACCCTGCCGCCCTTTGCTAATTGATTTTTAGTTGGTTATCCACATTTCAAGGCTCTGAATTAATTTGTTCTGGTCAGTGTATTCTTTAATTTTTCTTGATTAGAAAATTATGCTAGTTTCAAACAATTATTGAATATTTTCTTTTATTGTTTTTAGAATGGAAAAAGATGATTCACCAGCATCCATCCATGCTGTAACTGCTATTGATGCTGTAACAGATAAGTTTTCAAAGTTAGATGTGGCAGTAAACACTGATGTGAACCCTGATAATACTCTGAAAACTACCTTAGTTGTTCCAGACTGCAAATGTGGAATGCCCCTATGCATATGTCAAGCTCCCTGTTTTGATCCAGCTCCAGCACAGGTATGTGGTTGATAGATCCACAGTTACATGGATTTTGTTAAATTCTTATAAATGCCCCCTGATATATATTTACCTATTGAAGGAGCAGAAGGTTGCCATTACCATTCAACCTCATTCAAGACCAAAGAAGAATCTTATACGACAAAAGGAATCTACTTCTATTTCAACCATGCCATCTTCTTCAAGCTGCAAGCCAAGGTAAGTTCTGATGGGAATTTACTTTGATTTTTTACTTTAATTTAAGCCAAGGTTTGTTAATTCAAGCTGTTTTATGTACTTTAATTTTTATGAACATCATAATCTTAAAAGTTAGAATGGGAAATAAAATATTTAATATCCTGGTGTCTTGAAATCTGGAGAAATAACAAAAATTACTGGATTTCTATCAGCAGAGGAAGGAATTGTAGTATTTTATTTATTGAAATTAGCATGAATCTCATCATTAGAGTGGAAGATGGATGGAGCATGTATATCCTAAAATTGACTTTAGGGAAGCAGATATTATTATTCATCTTATACCATTATGCAGACATTTTTCAGTAAAGCATTCAGTGGCCAAAGGATTCATGTTTTGGGCTTCATAAGTTATTTTTCACATCTTTCTCCATGCATTGAGTTGAACAGAAACCCCCATGCATGTTTTCTCTTTATATCTGAAATTCTTACCTTTCAGTGACATCCAAAAAAATGAAACTTGTTTATTCAACTCATTTCTGGTTTGTTTTTCATGTCATGAATCATTTCCTATTCATTTGGTTTGTTGCTTATACAAAAGCTATAAGCTATCTTTATAATCTGTATAAAATCTGGCTAACATATATTGATATATACTCAATTTGATGATCTCTATTTATCTGTGTCATTGCAGTTTTTTTTTTTCATCTTGGTCAAGCAAGTAATGGTGAAATAAATAAATCTAATACACATTATGAACCTAATGGAGAGGTATGTGATTGTCACTTTGCCTAAGATATTACATGGGCAATGAGGTTGCAAATATCCTTGTTGTATTTACTTTTCCCCAGGGTTTAAGAGAAGCTATAAAGAGCAATGATATCACAACTGTCAAGAAGCTTTTAAGTGAGGTTTGTTGCCTCATTAGTCAATCACATACCTTGACTTTACAATTTCAAATTTAACTCTTCCATGTTGACAGGGAGTGGACGCAAATTATTGTGACAAGCAAGGGCTCACCCTACTACATTTGGTATGACTTGCTTAGGCCATTATCACATTAAAAACACAATCTTAGTTTCTAGGTGTTTGAATACAAGAGACAGGTGGATGTAGATTGATACTTTAGTAAATATAAGGATCTCTCTATATAGCAAGGCTACATAATAGAGACAAATCTATCAAAGTTGGATTAAACCCATACACACCTAAAATCCTAATATATTATTTTTTTCAACACTCTCCATCTAGTTGAAACGTGAAATTTGCAACAAATTCATACATAAACAATTTATAACAAATTAAATAAAGAGATACATAATAGATAGAAACTAATTAAAATATATGCTAGAGTAAAAGTAGTAACATTGATATGTAGCAATGTTGTGCAAGCACAAAGAACGATTGAACTCTAATTGGCCACACTTTAATATCTGTAAATATTAATTTATTGTTGACATTATTAAACTTAGTCAATATATAAACACCTATACATACTAAGAGCCTTAGACACACTTCTATACATACTAATATTACCATCGTCAACCATCCAATAAAGGTGATTGAATAACTCTGTTTAATGTCAAGATTGACTTATGCCATTGTCCACACCACCGTTCTACCCAAACCTAGCTCTATCATGGATTCCACAAACACCCCTATCACTCAAGTCGTACACTCAAACCTACTAAACCTAAACTTCACCATGTCCTAACAATGCTATTTATGTTAAGATTGAAGCTTAACTAGAGGAAAGGTAAAAAGTAAAGTACAAAAATCATTTGATAAAATTTTACATCAAAATCACTTTCAAAATGATCTTTAAATAACAGTTATAGAAGAATTAAAATTGATTGAAATGAAAATCTATCAATAAATTACAAGTTTAATCAAACTGTAAGAATACAAGATATTTTTATGGTGGTTCATCCAAACTGAGTTACTCCACTTTCTAAGACATTAACCTTGAGCTTTTCACCATAATTCGGTGTTTTACACATTGACACTAAAATCCTTACAATGACCCCAACCCATTACAAGTGTTTAATGGGCTGAACACCTAAATTCCTTGTTTTTACAAACTCAATAACAACCTTTGCAAGAGCCCCAACTCTTACCAAGTGTTTTCTAGGTTCAACACTTAAATTTGTTGCTTTTACAAGCTTAGCAATAACCTTAACTTTTCACAAATGTGAAATTCTCACCATATTCTGGTGAGATAGGTTTTTCTATTTAAACACAAAATAAATGAAAGTATAAATTAATATTTCATTCAAAACAATGACCACAATAAAATACCTAAACACAAAATGCAACATTCAAAGCATAATAGTGAAAGTACATACATTGAAAATACTTTTTACAAATAAATAAAAGTAAAGTACTTAAGAGTGTGTTGACAGATTGAGTTTTTCTTCATGAGCTTTACTTTTCCAGGTAAAAAGTAGCTCCCTTCGAAGTGGTGGGCAATGAGAAGTGAAATATGATGATTTTTATTTTTGTTGTAGGAATAGAATTTCTCTCTTCGAAAGATGTGAAGTATTATTTTCTAACCTCTTGTTTGTCTTATTAATATCAATTGATATTTATAGACTAACTTATGGAATAAGACAAAAGGTTATACAATAATAGAAATATATTTAGATTTTAATTACATTCAATTTAATTCAAAAATATACCATAGTTGTCTATTAAAATCTCAAAAATATAAAACTTTCATTCTCATCCAACAACTTTTAAAAACTTGCTATCAATCAAATCACTAATCACATATTTTAAATTAAATCAATTCAAAAACATTGTAAAATAAATTAACAACCGTTTAACTATCATATTTGAATTTAAAAACGTTCCATATTAATTGAGTTGACAAAGTCCACATTCAACAAAACCCAATTGGATAGTTGAAGGGATGTCTACCATGTTATAGGTAGGATTGACATTGGTCAGACTATCGATGTGGGATTATCATTCAACACTCCCTCGCACGTGTGACTATGGTGCCCTCGGTTGATACCATTTCGGTTAGGGCCCAGGTCTACACATGGACAACATCGGTGAGAGTGCTCAACCTGCTCTGATACCAAGTTAACAAAGTCCACATTCAGCAAAACTCAGCTAGATAGTTAAAGAGATGTCTATCATGTTATAGGTAGGATTGACATCAGTCAAACTACTGATGTGGAACTATCTCTCAACAAATTATAAAATCATTTCATCAACACAAATCACGTTCGATTTATTTTAAAGCTTTTTATAAATATTATAGATCAAATCACAAATTTTTAATTTCCCTTCCTCTTTTCTCCCATTCTCAACTTCATCATGTGACTCATCTTTCAAGAAGGGAAACCGTTTTTTCCTTTCAAGAAAGGAATGGGTTAAACTTCATCATGCAGCTCACCTTTCAAGAAGGGAACCCATTTTTCCTTCGTAATGGCCAAGAAAGGATGGCCACCACCTCCAATTTAAATGCCTTTGGTTACTTCTCTTAGGGATGACTTTGGATGCTTGCAAACCCCTTCCTTATTTACATCCTAGGTAGTCAACACCTTACAACTCTGTGGAGACTAGCCTATTGTAGCTTTTGGGGAAAAGGATACCATAGATGGTAGTGTCAAAGTTTAGACAACTCAGAGGTGGAGGCTAAATAGGCAAATCCACAAGGTATCTTACCTTGAACCAACAAGTATACATCAATCTTTGTCTTACACCCGAAACCTATCTTTCTCCCTATTTAAAGGTTTGGAAATTGCAATGAGAAGGAAAAAAGTGTTTTAACAGGATAAATGTTTGGTAATCACACTAATAAAAAGGAAATTAATAGGAATATCAAGTGCAAATATAATTTTATCAATGGTAAATTAGATGTTACTTGAATAACATCTTGTCTAAAAACAAGATAAATTTGTATATTGGTAATAGAAATGGAAGTAACAACAGTTAAGGTAGGGATACAATCGAATAATTTGCAAGTACTTGACATATGGAATGATGCCCTTGAGCTTACAATCCAAAAATCATTGTTAAAGGTTAAAAAGGTTGCAATACCTAATATTTTACTTGTGCCATAATCATGGTAAAGATCTCTATTATCGTGGATAGACTGACTTGTAGGAACAGGATTTGGTGTGATGATTGCAAACTCAGACTGTCACATATTTGAATAGTGGTTGGTGCATTCACAATTACACTCACAAGGTGGAAGACAACCATATCTGCCTTGACCACTACCTTTACTCTAACTTCGATCACTTCCTCGAGCTATTATGGTTGACTAGTCAATGAACTGAAGACAAGTAGGCAATGAGATTTTCAACACCTTAGAAAAAGTGGACTATAAATTTAGAACTCAATTGCCACCAAGACTTTAAGCTCCAACTTAACAATCTAGGATTCAGTTGCAAAGATAGGTTGCCACCACTAGATCGTCATGATATTGTTGCAATGTATTGATGTCAGCAACTAAGGTTTGATGAACTTCAAGTTCATTGATAAGAGTATTAAAGGCAATAAAGTACTCCTAAACATTACACTCACTATGACAATCTATAAAAATCTACAATGTGGTTAATGTTCTTCACTTCTTCTCATAACCATAGGTTAATTTTAAAGTATCCCAAATCTTTTTGTTTAATTCTAACACCATTTCACTACAAGCAATAGAATATTTCATGCTGTTTGTCAACTAAGAAATGATAGCTATGCTAGTTACACATCAATCTTCATAATTAGCATCCATAGGATTGGGTGGTGAGTTACATGTCTTAGATGACGGTATGCAAGCAAAAATTTCTTAAAATTATAAGCCTACAATATGTAATTTTGTCTATTCAATTTCTCCAAAGTTCCACTTAAATGGATGTTCAAAGGGTCAATGGAATCCATGAGTGTTCAACAAAGATCAAATAGTGGAGAGTTGTATTGTTACCATGTAGGAGAAGTCTATTATTAGAGGGAGTTGCAAGATAGATTGATGAGGGAGGGTTGTAGGAGAGATTGTCAAGAAGAGGGTTGCAGGAGAGATTGGCAAGGGGAGGATTGCAAGAGAGATTGTTAATAGTTTTTGGTGTCTGTCAAGTGGAAGTAGTGGGATAGATCACCTGCATGAGCACCTTTCCAAATTTAAGCAATAAGGGAAGTCTCCTACACAAGCCAATGTAGTGGGAGAGATCACCTACATGAGGTAACACAATGAAAGAAGCCTCCTTCACAAGCCAGCGTAGTAAGGGCAGTCCCTTACATGAATTGACATAGTGAGAAGAGTCACTTGCTTAAGTTGGCATAGTAGGAGAGGTTACTTGCACAAATTGGAGTTGCTGGTAGGTTTTTGATGAGGATGGAAGGTGAGGCTAAAGTTGCAATGGGAGAAATCACTACTAGGGTATTAGTTGGCAAGGGACATGAGGGTTGATGCTAGGGTTTATTCTCTAATACCATGTGGAAAAGAGTGATTATTTTTCGCTTATCTTCAACAAATGAGTTACAAGGAATATATATAGCCATGGGGCTATTTACATAAAACATCCTTAATTACAATAATATACAACTAAGAACTCTGATAATTAGAAATATATAGAAGAAAAAGAATCATGTGATCAACCTTATGTGATAGAATTGTGACATAGACTATTACTTATGTCTCCTAAGAGCATTTATGATTCTTTGCATGCCATTTTAGAAAGGATGCTAGATTGCTTCTTGTGCTCAGGCATACATACTCATTTCTCCTTCATGGGCAAAGATTTTGCTTCAATGCTAGATTAAACCTTGTTGTATTCCATACTTGTGTAATTAAAATTAAAGCTCTAAATTTCAATACCATTGGAATGAGGATTTCAGAAATGGATAAGTGGAAGTAATGGAAAGAAAGAAATGAAGGCATGTCCATGAATGGATATGTGATTAAGATAGAAAGGGAGCTAACATATTATTTTATTATGTTTATAATTCACAAATTTTCATGAGGTGAGGAAGTAGTGAATGCTTCATTAACAAAACACTAATAGCTTCGTTTGGTTACAACTCTTGTTGTAACCAAAAATCACTTCCATAGTCATAATGATATGAGAGTTTCCTAATGCAGTTTTTTCATATTTTTCCATCATAATCTTCAATCACATCAACATTAAAAATATAATTTTATTATTCTACACACTTTATTTAAATGCTAAAATAAATACAAACAAATATAAATCCTTACTGGATTGTCAAAGTAGCCCAGAAGTCAATGCATCTTTTTTTTGTTTGATAAATACAACTACAAGAGTTATTTTTTTCCACTTTCAGAGTTGAAAAAGCTCATGCCAAACATAGCCTATATCTATTTTGCAAAAATGTGCCTGATAAGTGAAAATAATGAAAAAGATTATAATAAATAGAACTACATTTCCATTGTCTTAACAATGGAAATTTAAAAAAACCTAAAAATCCAACATAGTAGCAATTTAAAAATAAAAATTGAAATGTCCCTGAAGCTTTGTTAAAAAGCCCCCTATCTTATTGTTGTAATTGGTATGGAATTACATGTAGCATAAACCTAAAAATGATTTATGTAAGTTGGGTAGAAAGAAGGAAAGAAAAAACCCATAGTGGGATCAGTTTTATTGTTAGATCTTGTAGGCCATGTGGCCTACCTCCTAGAATCAAATGACATAATGAGTGCAACGCAGGGTAGTTATGTTTGGAGTTATGGTAGTGCCTTTAGCTTTTAACTTGTCATACCTGTTCTAGTTTTTTTTTTGGGTCATACCTGTTCTAGTTTTTTTTTTAGGTCATACCTGTTCTAGTTTAGTAAACAACCACCAATGTCAAAATCCTTCTCTATGGTATTGTCTAGGTTGTAATGATATATATAATTAGTTTATGTACCAAGCGACTAAGCATACTGATATATGTTGCTGACTTTTGTCATTGTTGCTGCAGGCTACACTGTTTAATCGTACAGAAATTGCATTCATTCTCATGGACTGTGGTGCTAGGCCAGACATCAAGAATGCTCAAGGTACCCATACTTCCTACCTGTTTGGAAATGTTTTCATATGATTTACGTTGAAAATCATAAATTCACATTTAAATCTGTTAATAAACTTATAGTAAATATGTACTGAATTTTCATTCAAGTTGATAAGATGTTCAAGATCCCAACAGAATTATATGTTGTCAATTAGTTTTTTATAAAAATGGTTGTTACTTTTGGAATATTGAACTTTAGTTACATTTCTTATGAAGTACTTGTGAAATGGGGAAAGACTACATATGTTGATATGTTGTCAATCAGTTTCTAGCAGCAAAAGGTTGACATTTTTGGTGAATTCTGGATTTATTTGTCAATGCTGGAGAACAAAGTCAAGAAGTTATTTGAGAGAGGAATTACTCATTAAAGTAAAAAACCTTGGAAAATGGGTGTGACAACTGAAAATATATTGTTTTTCTGGACATTTAACTCAATCTACTTTATTGTTTTGTTCAAAATATTTCAAGAATATTTGAAATTGCATAATCTAATGCATTGTTATTAAGGCACTAAGGTGATGGCACTTGGTGCCTTGGGCACCTAGGGGATGCCTAGGGCCTAATTTTTATGTTTTTTTGTATGATTTTTGTAATGTGAAAACACATGAGATGGTGGAAGCTAAGTGTTTCATTAGCAAAGATGATGTTTCTATATATAGAGATTATAAAGATGTGATCAATACAACTTTAGTAATGTGAAATGGAATCTATTATGACACAAGACCATAATAATTCTCACACTTCCCTTCAAGTTGAATATCCCACTTTTAAGAGATTTAATAACAACTCCACAAACTTAAGCATAATTGAAAATAACAAATATACAAAGAAACATAAGAACTAGTTGTTATAGCAATAGTAGAAGCAAATGACATTAGTAATTGTTGTAGTAGAAGTAGCTGCAAGAAGAATAATCCAAAAAAAGTTAAAAAAACTAAATCTCAGATAGTAGTAGATTAATCATCAAATCATACAAATATAGGTCATCCTTAAAAAAGTAAAGATAAGTAGATAAATGTAATTTACCCTAAATAATTTTTTCCTTGTAACTTCTTTTACTTCCACCATTTTCTTTTAACATGCACTTATTTTTCTCTCCTTCCTTTTTCTCTCCCCTCTTTTTTTCCTTTATTTTCCTCCCCTTTCATCTTTCCTTTATTTTTCATTCTCTCACTAATCACTTGCTCTATCTCTCTCTTCGCATGTCCTCACATGGCAAATGGAATACTTGATGGCACCACTATAACATAATTACACATTCTTTCAAGGAAGATAAGTGGGTTCTCTCAAGGATCATATGCCAAAATCCACTCCATTCATTGCTATTTGACCCTTGGGCCTATTTATGCCCTTAAAAATTGTAAAGATGAAAATTCAAGAAAGTACAAAAGACTTAAGGAACATAAAGTTTCGGAAAATAACAAAAAGTTAGAAAAATTAAAGATGTTTGTATTTGTCTAGGAATTCATAAGTAAACAAATATGATAGAAAATATCAAATTTTGATTGTGTTGTCTTTAAATTTCATAATTATCATATAAAGTTATAGATGTTTACAATTTTAATAGATGTAAATCATGAATTTTGATTTTTGGACAGACTTTAAAATGGACAAATAAATCATGCTCAATTTGGGAAACCAATATCTATTAAATAAAACTTTTTTACATAAAATTTTATGTTAGTGCATTTTAAATTTAACTATAAGTTAAAAAATGCTATAAACTTGTAGTATATCCGACTTACATGAGTAAGATATACCTGTTAGAACTTGAAGGTCATTTAGTCGAGATATTGCATCATATAGGATTCGAGTATCTGTTGACTTTTTTCATCCACTAAGAATACAAGTAAATTTCATATTAAAATTGCACGTTGTCAATATGTCTTATGATAATTCACCTTTCTTGTTCTTGAAGGGTACAATTTCATGTCTATACCATTAATGATGTTGATATAATATTAATACTATTTCAAACATAACATTGAAATATAGTTAAATATTATGGTGGTAATGATAACATTATATAAATAACAGTTTACCTTAAAGTATGGAAATGCATTCAAATCATTGCAAATCCTATTATATGTTGATAATGATAACTTAACTAGAAGTATATTACTTGATTTTAGTATAGCATTGAATGTCATTGAAAATGCTGCTAATAGTCCAAGAAGAACGATGGAATCACTCTCTTGTTACTTTATATTTCTAATTTTGTCCAACTATAACAAGAAATAGTTCTAATTTTTCTTCTACTTTGATATTATTATCATTTGTCATTAGTCATTTTTTTCTTAACAAGTTGCAAAACTTCAAAAAAATACTAACTCAGTTGATAAATTTTCCTATAATTATATGTTTGATCTATTAAAGGATATAATAATGTTTTTGTATATTGTTGTTCTTCTTTACTATAGATTCAATTAGTAGTAACAAAACTATTACTAAAAGTATTGCAATTCTGTAAAGAACATACATCATTAATAGAAAAAATTTCCTCCTTTTTCCATCTTCCCCTTCCTCTTCCATAAATAACTTTAAATGCTTCATACTATCATTTGAATCCATTATAATGACAAATAAACCCATACAAAGCACACTAGTACCTATTAGTTGAATAAAACATGCCAATATGGATATTTGAAAGGATGCTAATTCTCTATAGGTACCTATTGAAAATAAATTCTATTGGTGTCAAATCTTAAGTTATTCTTTTGATTTTTTTTTTAAATGAAAGAAAAAGTGTTAATTGAAATACATTTGTGCAACTTCAGATTCCATGTGTTTCTTTAGTGCTTCATTTCCTATTTCATGAAAAAATTTATCAAAAATTAATAATTACTACAATATCATAAAAAATTATCCCATAAGTGTGTGATTACAATTGAAATACACTTATTAAAATAAACCAAGGCATCCCACCAAGTGCAAGATTACATGGAACAATCAATAGCAAAGAAATGAGAGAAGATCATCGTGTTGCTAGAAATGGGAGAAGACAATGTGTTGCCATAAGGAATCTTGATACAGTTAGTCTTTGAATGTAGAACCTGGTACAAGGGGAACCTATCCATAGCAAATTTCATGTTAGTCGTGTCTTATTGTAGAAACTCAAGATTGTAGTTTATAATAGAAAAAACATAATCACTTATATTGCAGCAATAATCACTCACATACCTTTCATACATAATTCATATCATACATAATCACTCACATTACTTTACCAAGACTTTCTTTAACACTTTTAATTGGAATAGAAGCTATAAAAAGATATATTGTTAAACTCAAAAGTTTTTTCATAAAATATAAATGAATTTAAATCAATATAAATAAGTTGAATATAACCTGCATTTGGACATGTTGTACCATAATGTTTTGGTTGAGAGCATTGTTTATACTTTCTCTTATTTCTTTTTGTTTGAAACATATTCACTTCAAGACTAGATTTCTCTCGTTCACTGTTTGTAGGCCTTCCTTTGCTTTTCCTTAAAGTGGATTGTGACGATGATCGAAGAAAATGCTTGTAGGATCTTGGTGAATTAATGGTGAAAATAGAAGAGGATGCAATAGTAGCACTTAGAGTGGCTGCAAACTCCAAGTTCACACAACAATAGTCAGCCTGCCCTAACTTTCCTCTTCCCACAACCCTAATGCTCCTAATACTAGATTGGACTGGGCCCAACCATAGGCCACTACCACTACTACATAATATAATAGATGCTTAATGGGTAATAATATAAAAGACTGTCACATCACTTTCCCATTGAAAAAGAGACATCCTTAAGGTCTCAAAATTGCTACAGAAACTTGTAATAATCCTCTTACATGTCCGAAGCTTCCTCCTCTCTGTCCCGTTTTGTACTGTCTTGTTCATCTCAAGAGTTAAAATATCAAACCAGTTTTCAAAGAAGATCAACCTATTGATTTGTTTCCTTAGTTTGCTGTCAACAATCTGAGCAACCAAGTTTGATACCTTTACTTCATGCTGGATGCAAACATTTTCAACAAAAAGTAGGAATATATGCAGTGTTTTTATCTGTTGTACATGGATCTCCAACCACCCAATCTTTGTCTTGTACTACAACAATTGACAAGAGGATATCCTTGGTATCATTTTCAAAACCGATGTTTAAGATGGCTTCCTTTAAGATATTGTAGTCCATGGGGTTTCCCCACCCTTCTCAAGTACCTTTCATAGGCATCCTTCAATACTGATGTTGAACCAACACATTCAAAGCAATAATCAACACCTCCATCAGTCATTTGATTTATCACTTGACTAACATATTTGTCTCCGATAGCTCTTGGGTTAATGAAAACAATGAAACCAAATATTTTTTTCCTATTTCAAACTTGTAAGGATTCAAGTCCACCCTAATTATCTTAGCGGTTCTTTTTAGTCTTGCTCCTTTTGTAACCATAAGGCCCACCTTTACAAGCCCAAACATGGTGATGGTTAAGCCCTCCTCTAGTTTTTCCCCTTTCCAAGTGGCCCCAATCCTATTGGTGAAGCTGGAAATCGACATGAAATGATATATCATCTTGCCTTTTGCATTCGTAAATCGCTCGGTGATGGGTAGGAACTTGTACTCGGTTCTGCAAATGTTGCTCTTGTTGGGCTTTGCATTGCCCTAGGAAGATCGGCAACCTCATGTCGCCGGCGGTCATCCCTGTTATGCCCTCTTTGAAGCTCTCCACCCAACCTTTCTTCTTCTTCTTCTTTTTCTTTTTCTTTTTCTTCTTTAGCATGATGAGTTGCTGTCTTGGTTTTTGTCGGCATCTTTTGTAGTAACAAAGAGGGAAAGGATTCGTGCAGGCTTGAGTCAACGAAGATGGGACAACACTCGCCCGTCATTGAAGGCTCGGCATGGTTGGGATGACCCCTTGCCCATTGTCCCCCTTCTAAGTTAGGGTGTCGATGTCACTATCACATCCTATCCCCTCCTTTGTGGAGAAAGGTGGTTCTTATGGGAGAAAGGTGTTTTGGACTTGGGGTTGTCCTGATTTGAACATCTCCATTTTTGCTTCCAATCGATTCAAACATGTCTCCATTTTCGCATTGAACTAATGGATGAGATCAACCAATGTTGAGTTTGTTAACATCTACAAATTACCTTTGCCTATTGTTTGATTGAGTCCTAATCGTTACTGGCTCTGATACCAAATGTGACGATGATCGAAGAAAATACCTATAAGATCTTGGTGGATTAATGGTGAAAATAGAAGAAGATGCAATAACAACACTTCAAGTGGTTGAAGATGCAATAACAACACTTCAAGTGGTTGCAAACTCCAAGTTCACACAAACAATAATTAGCCTACCCTAACTCTCCTCTCCTCACAACCCTAATACTCTTAATATTGGACTGGACTAGGCCCAACCATGGCCCACTGGCAGGGGTAGATGGCAAGGACCTTAGGCGAGGGTAGTGTGGGTGGGGTCAGATGGCAGGCACATGACCTTGGACAAGAGTGGAAAGCAAGATGATTCTGTTGCACAATCTCGACAGAGGGAAAGACTGGATGTAGGTGATCTTTATTGTACATGTGGCACCTATAGAATTAAATTCCATAGGTGCCTATATAAGGTATTAACCCTATTTGAAATTAACATAACAAAATTCTTCATTGTTCAAATTCACATGAAAATATAGATAATTGAAATGAACATAACATATTAATTCATTTCTTAAAAGCATATGGCAATATAAATAATTGAATATCTAAAATGAACATAAAAACACTATTTCACACAAACAAACATTACAATTACATGAGGAATAATAAAACTAAAAAGCACAAGTTAGTCAGAATAGTCTATGATGATAGTTCTGCATTTTCATAAATTAAATCTCAACCACTACACTTTTTTCATGTGGTACATAAGAAAACATCTCGCATTTCAGGATTTGTAATAGCTTTATTGCCTTGAATTATTTCTCCTTACTAAGGTCATCAAGTTCAAATATCCTTTACATAACGTCTTCTATTCTTTTGTTAGTTTTTTTATGTTAGCCATATGTTCTATAATTTGTAGCCTTTATGAAGCAGTCTCACTTTCTTTTCCACAATAAGTCATGAATATAGAGACCGCCTCCTTAAATGTATTAGACAACTTCTTGTGACTTAGCATGAGGTTGAGGCTACTTTTGTTTCTTTCCTGTTTCAACCGATGTTTTTGTGTATAAAGGTAGATTGGTTTGAATTTCAGAATTCAGATTGACAAACACATAAATTGGTTTGAACTTACTAACATTATCCTCTAGATCATTAGCACCTTCATTACCCTTCTAATGGCTTCAACCTCATTTGCACATGGCAATATAAATATCTAAAATGAACATAACAACACTATTTAATACAAACGTTACAATTACATGAGGAATAATGAAACTAAAAAGTACTAGTTAGTCACAATAGTCTATGATAATAGTTCTACATTTTAATATATTAAACCTCAACTACTACACTCTTTTTTCATGTGGTACATAAAAAAAAACTTCTTGCATTTCAAGATATTGTAATAAATTTATTGCCATGAATTATTTCTCCTTACTAAGGTCATTAAATTCAAATATCTTTTGCATAATGTCTTCTGTTCTTTTGTTAGTTGTTTTTTAGTTTTTTTGTTTTATGTTAGCCATATGTTCTATAATTTGTAGCCTTTATGAAGTAGTTTCACTATCTTTTTCATAATAAGTCAAATATAAAACCACCTCTTTAAATGTATTAGACATAACTTCTTGTGACTTAGCATAAGGTCAAGGTCACTTTTGTTTCTTTCCTAGTTCAACCATTGTTTTCGGGTATGAAGGGAAATTGGTTTGAATTTCAGAATCCAGGTTGAAGACACATAAATTGGGTTGAAGTTACTAACATTATCCTCTAGAACGTTAGCACCTTCATTACCCTTCTCAGTGGCTTCAACCTCATTTGGTTGTGTAAAGAGAGAAGAAAATAGGTGGAAGATTAGATATCTCATTAACCAAATATAATCCCTCTATTTATTAAGGGTATAAGAAAATTGATACCAATATGGGACTAAATCCACTACACGTAACATAAGAAACCCTAATATGTAATAGTTAGACTAACACTCTGCATTAAGTTGGAATATCCAACTTGTAATATAGACTTATACATAAACAAGATAAACAAAGAAGATAAATAACAAACAAAAATTTAGAAGTAGTAGTAATATTGTGTAAATAAATATATTAAGAGGCTTACGCACATACTTCTATAAATACAATTTTTGTTAATCATATATAAGAGAAATTTAATATTAATTGTTAATATGAGTTATTTCACAAACTTTAAAAGAAAATAGTATGGATTTTTAAATTGAGATATTCTACAAATCCTAAAAGAAAGTATAGAAACTATAGATTTTTAGTATGAGGTGTTCCATAAACCTTAAAAATATTTAAATGATTGATAATAGAATATTAAACATTTTCTACCTTTTTTGTTTTCCTTTTCATAACTTTTTTTAGTTTATTTTACTTCCACCATTGTTTTTACTTTTTTTACTACCCTTCTTTTCTCCCCCTCCTTTTTTTTTACATCTACATGTACTCCAAAACATCTCCTCTTTTCTTTTCTTTTTTCCTTTTTTTCTTCTCTTTTTTTTTTTTATTCTCCTTCGTCTTCTTCTTTCCTCCCCCTCCATCTACAACCTTTTAGTTGCAACCTTAATGGGTGCAATTAGTGGCAATGCTGGTGAGAGAGTGGAAACAAGATTGCATAGGCAGAAGGACTAATCAATGACACAAAAGTGCTATAGGAAAAAGTTTAGCAGAAGGTATTAATGTCAGAAGTCTATAGGAGAGGGATCGCTGAGTCTTTAAACCCTGTGTTGTGTGAGGATCATTTACATGAGTATCAAAGGTTGCTTGCCAAAGAACATAATGAAGGGAGGTTGGTGAAGAAGGCAAACACGTATGATAACTGCGGTTGATGGACAGAAGACTTCACCCAACGAAGAGGGTCACCTGTATGAGCCAAACCAAAGGAGAGTTGCATGTGGGAGGGTGACACACATAGGAGGGTGACCTAGAGGAAGCCACACAGATGAGAATGACTAAAGAGAGAGAGGGAGAGCAAGGATGAAGAGTGTGCTCGAGTAAAAGGTGTCGTGATAGTGAGTCTTATGCCAAAGAGACTACATGGAGAGAAACACCTATGGTTAGGGAGGAGACGAAGGTGAGAGAAGGCAACCGGTAGATTAAGAGTGGTTGAGAAAAGGTAACAGTTACAGTTCCCTCCTCTCTCCTAAGGTTTTTCTTTATTAGACTCTTAAAACCTAACCTTTGATATCATGTAAAAAAAAAGAAAATAGATGGAAGATTGGATATCTCATTAATCAAACATAATCTTTTTATTTATAGAGGGTACATAACGACAACAACTAATACTTAATCAATGTGTGACTAAATCTACATACACATAAGAAACCATAATACATAATACTTTCTAATAGGTTGCTTACTAAATTTTCCTAATGCAATACTACTTTCAAACAACATGATTAGTTGTTTATAAATGTGGCATGATTTCCTTTTGCATTAAGCAAATTAAGGATGCTTTTATAAAAAAAACAAAATGTTAGCTACATTTTGGCAGACATAAAAAAAAGAATAAATAAAATCCTAATTAACTTCAACAAATTTGTTTCATTCTGTAATTCTCAATTTTTTTGTAATTCTTGTACATTAATCATCATGTCTTCATGCAAATATCTACATTCTTCCTTGTCATATTGCTTTTAGTGCTTGTATTGTATTTCTCAATACCAAAATTCCTAGTGCCAGATCTCAATTACATACACAATAATATACTACATTGATTAGACGTGGGCCTCCCAACCTCTCATGACTCGTGGATGCAAGAAGTGCTTGCGTGGGTTTTCCATCCTAGTCATTGCATTATATTGCTACATCTTCAACAAACTACCATTATTACAAAAGTTACATCAGAGGTAGCTAACAACAGGTTATAACAACGAAGAAAGAAAACCTAGGGTTTTTCTTTTAGAAATCTTATGTAATAAAACTTAGTTATATAGATTTTTATTAGGATCCATTGAACAACCAATAAAAACAAATCTAATGCCTAGCAGCACTTAAGTGGCACCCAGGCACACAACTAGGCATGCAAAGCACCTAGGTGCCCACCAAGCCCAAGCACATCAGGTGCGTAAGCCTAGGAGTACCCAAGTGCCTGGTCAGAAACCTTGATAACCATGATCTAACAGAAAAAATGTTTATGAATTGGAATAAATGGAAAAAAAATCATGTTGCTGATCCCACAATGGGACTAAGGCTTTCATTATTGTTGTTTAGTGCATATAAGGTTGCTGGGCCTTTATATAGGCCTTGATATTTTGTTCAGTGCGATTTAAATCAATTTAAGAATTGAAACTTTTGGCAAAAAATGATTTCAAAAAAAAGGCAATTCCAAGTGGGTATTTCTTCTAGAAATGTGGTTTCGATTTATGGTTGCTTGAAAATATATAAGAAAAAACTTTTAGAAAAAGTTGGTTTTTTATTAAAATATGCAGTTGCAAAAGCAATTCTAAAAGCTCATAATATGCTTATGCAAGGATTAAAAAAGGCATTCATTGCACATTAGTTTGAAATACATTTCCATTTTACAAGTAGGAATTTTTGAGTTGGAGTCAAGGTTATCTATATAAATAATTAACAAATATGTCATCCATGAACAGGAGAAACACCTTTGGATTGTGCTCCCACTATGTTGCAGCACAAAATGCGGCAGAAAATTAATGAAGGTGCAAGAATTTGAAAGTGGTCCTATGCTGCAAAATTTTCACTAGTTTACCACTCCAGTTCCATTTTCCATTTGGAAGAGGTGCCATATATCAAGCTGATGAAAAAGGAGATCGCAATTGTGAATTCTGTAACTTTATCTGTTGTCTATCACCATCAGCCATTTTTTTGCTGGATTGGCATGACAAAGACGTAAATGGCAAATCTGAAGCTATTTGTATAGTTTACTACCAATGCCAGGTACCAATGCGAGCTATTTGTTACTCAAGCTTGATTATATGTTTATGTGATGCCAAGAAAAAAGATTGGTAACTATAGCAGAATGAAGAAAAATAAGAGGAATCTCAACTTCTCCCCATCACCACACGGCTTGAATTGCTGTAGGCCTATTGTTCAGACATCAAACCAGATCTAATCAAGGTGAGCTCTTAGCCTTCCCTTATCTGGGGTTTGTGGTAAGCTTGCTTTTTAAAAGCTTGTTGAAAGAAGAGATGGAATTAATTGCTAGCAGTCTTGCAACTTAAACTCATTCACATTCTTGAAAGCATTTTTGGAATCTTTTGTTTTCAGCCATTGACATCCCCTCTTCTCTATCTCCTCTCCTATGAGGTAAGCATGAATTTCAAAGATTTCACTTTCATCAATGTCAATTATAAATTAAACATTCCATCCTTAAGCACGTTTTAATGCCTACCATTTAAGATTGAGACTTGAACTTTGATAAGATTTTAATTGTACCCTTGAACCTTTTTTGGAACCTTGATTCTCCTTTTAGACCTTTTTTCGAACCTTCTTTAATTCAAGATGAGGATCCCCACATTAGACGTTCTACTTCTACATTAGTTGTAGGGGTTGGTGATTCACTTTCAATCTTAACACTGGTCACTTCAAAATAGGTGGTAATTACACTTAATTGCGTGTTTGTGTACGTGAAATTTGTTAAAAATAAATGGATGAAAATTTATTTTTTAAATAGAATTAAATTGGACGAAAATAAATTTAATATAGAAGTGTTGTGCATATATCAAAATTGAACGGAATTAGAAATTCTAATAGTTAGATGGAAGCGAGCAAGGAAGCTTAAGTTGGTTGAATTTTGAATGACTTGTCTCTTATGGGTTCAGACTTTATGTTATAAACTAAAGAGTGAATAGTATCAACGAAAGTAAATTAGATTTAATTTTGTCAGCATAAATAAGTGATTTATAGAAATTGAATTCATTTCAATTTAATTATCGTAAATTCCATAAACACAAAGAAAATTACAATGAGAGGTAGAGAATGAAGGGAGAAGAGATTTTGAGGTTGATACAATTAAACCCAAACCCTATACCATAATTAGCAAGTGGATTATGTGCAGTAATTTATAATTATATATTTTATACTCTTAATGAAAAATCCTGAAAATTTCGGATTGAAACTATGCACGTGGGGATTATTAAAATATAAAGAAATTAAAACTACTATACTAATATTATCAGAATTATTTGAGGCAATGGCCTGTGGATGCTATTTCCGTACATTTACTTATTGGTGGCATGCCGAATACCTGAGTTGTGATGAATTTTCCGCGTAGTTTACTTTTGTTATCAGTGGTGATCTTTTATTGTTAATATAAATATTTGGATGGTTAGGAAGTGCTTACTGAATTATGGTTCACGTCTCTTTTGTGGGTGTTTTTAGAGGAGGTTTGTATACATAAGAAATTTTGAAAAAAGAAAATTTTGAAAAAATTTTAAGATTTTTATGTATTTGTATATTTTAAAAAATTTGAAAAAATTTTAAATTTTTCTATCACTACAAATATAAAGATTTTTCATTATTTTTTACTTGTTAGGTTACGAAAATTTTTGTAGTTGGTGAAAATTTTATTGACATACTTTTTCTACCTCGTACATCTTGCTTAATCTTTCTTAATCATTGTTAAACTCATAACTACAAAGAAAATGTAAAATTATATTTGAAATAATAAAATATAAAAAATTATAAATTTTTTAAATTAATTTTTCAAAATTTCCAAACGTGCATAAATAGCCTTAAAAGTTTTTTTATTTTCTAATTTTCTTTTTAATTTTTCTTTTCTTAAATTTTATAAAAAAATTAAAAATATTCTAGATTTTTAACATTTTAATAATAATTTTTTTTTAGATTTTTCTTTTTACTTATTTCTAAGATACATAGATCCCTGCAGTGAAGTTTCAATTGTGTTTTCTTTGTTGTTAAACCTATCATATATAGTGGATGAGAATGAACCAGATGAATGAAGGGAGACAAGAATGTGTGATATTATATATGTGGATGTAGTGGACGAGAATGAACCAGATGAACCAGGCTTTGACTTGCTTATTGCAAAGGTCATGAGTTCAAATCTAAGCATATGAAAAAAAAAATCAAGAAAATAGAACCTAGCAATGTAGGGACAGAAAATTTTCACATAGTTTTTTATACATAAATTTCATTTTCAATATTGCTGCAGTTATCATTACCTTTTTAAGGCATGATAAGAATAGATGGAAAGAAGTGTTGGCAACAGGACACAAAATATATGCAAATAAAAATCATCTGGTTCATTCTCGTCCACTACAAGTGAGCTATGAGATTTGATTGTACCAAAGGAATGGTAAGAGAGATCTTAAATTTAAACCACAAAAAATCATTGCAATAAAAAAAAATTGATTTTACGTTTTCTGTGATAACAAATTTTTCTATAACAACATAATTTCCTTTACCTTTCCATGAATTTTTTACTGGATTGTCTTGTTGGGTTTTATATTATGCAGGGACTTTGGCATAAAATGCTCTCTTAAACCTAAGAAGATTTGTGAAAGAGGTGAGAGAAAAGAGAACGACATACTGGTATTCAAGGAGGCTGATCTGAGGGTCGTTTGTAATTGAATCAGGTTGAGATTTTACTAGCTAAGTCGAGACTTCTTCTCTTTAGATTGAATGATTGGATTGAAAATTAAAATAGCATAAAGGTAGATTCCAAAGAAGTTCCAAAAGAGATTTGTCATTTCAGTTTTGCAATGTGTATTCTTAGAAGTTCCGTTTGAAAGGTGAAATGAAGTCTATTTAGGTTGAAATGTTTTCGGTAGATCAAGAACCTGTGAAACTTCATTCTTATCAAGTTTCGCAATTTTTGTAGTAACAGAGTGATATCCGAATTTTCTACAACAAGGAAGGCTGATTTGTGTAAAATCTGGTTTACTACTTATTTGTGTTTTTACTTGTGTCATTAGTTTGATTGAGAACACATATGTGATTCTTTTAGTTAAATATTGGAGAAGAATTGACTTCCATCCATTGTCGTTGTAGTGGAAATTTGGAGGTAGACCAATTAGTCCTGTATTTTTTATTCTTCACATTAGAGAGGTTTTCAATGTAAAATATTGGTATGTTGTACAAGTGGTTTGTTTATTTGTTTAGTTTGATTTTCACTACTTCTTTATGAAAAGACTAATTTGAGTTGCAAGAAGTGGGTGAATAGCGTGTATTTGTATTTTAAACAATTTTAAGTACAATTCATAATAATAACAAGATATGCAAAGAAAATAAAGTAAATACAAGAATTTTTAGGTGATTCTTCAAGGTACGTCCACTCTCAAGTTATACTAGCTTGAGTTTAAGTTAATCTATTATGTAATCAAATTATAATGAGTGTTTCTGGTAGAACAATGAACCAATTACATACAATTAGGAGTTTGTGGTTACACTCCTTAATCAATACACAATTAGGTGTTTATAGTGGAACACTCCAACCAACAAGAATTTAAGGTTAAACTCTTAAAGCTACTACTCCTTAAACCAAAGATCACTTTAGTTTTATGGTAAAAACTCAAACACAAACCAACCAAATTACAACCAATTAAAATACTTACAACCAATGCTCTTGCTTATGAGGATGTTAATTTGATGATGCTTTGAGTTTTATGCACCACAAGAGGTATGAACACTACATGAAAATTGCCCTATAGTGATGGATGTAAAATCTTATCTGTCACTATAGATATGTCACTATAAGTATCTATCATCCGTCACTATAAAATAGTTATCGTGACAGACCTTTAAATCCATTACTATAAATGTCCATCATCTGTCACTATATGTATTCTATAGTGACGAATCTTGAGTTCATCACAAAAGAGAATTTAATCTATTATTATAAATGACTTATAATGACAGACTTTTCGATCCGTTATTATATGTGTCAACATCCATCACTATAGAGGTATTTATAGTAATGAATCTTATATTTGTCATAAAAAAAGTTTAATTAATCTATCACTATAGGTGCCATTGATCCGTCTTTATAGGTAACAATTTAGTGACAGATTTTATATTTGTTACAAAAGAAAGTTAGATCCGTCAATATATACTTTTATTATTTTCATTATATTATTTTTATATAATTTAATTTAATTTAATTTAATTTAATTTAATTTAATTTATTCTTTTTATTTATTATTTTAAAATATATTATTATTATACTTTAATATATTTTACTTAAATGATGACATATTAATAAATAATAAAAACAAAAATAAATAATAAACATATTTATTAAATAATAATATTATTAATTAAATTGAATGATATATATATTGATTATTATTAGTATAGACAATGCCAAAAAAAATTTATATATATTTATTAATATAATAATATTAGAATAATAGATATATTTAATATTATTACCCATATTAATAGATATATTCTATTATTATTATTATTATTATTACCATTAACATATTATAATATCTATTATTATATATTAATAGTATATATGAACATTGTTGAAGTGGTAATTGAGTTGGTTAAGAAATGATATATAAATAAAATGGTTGAGTTTGAACCTCTACTTACGCATAAATTGGATGCTTGAGAGATTTAGATAACTAAAGTACTTAAAAATAAGTGTAAATATTATTTATTACTAATATATAAAATTTAAAAGTTTTAAATTTTCTTTTAAAGAAAATGTGACACATACTACAGTGATGCATTTATGTCCGTCACAAATTCGTTTCATCCATCACTAATTCTACCCATTTAGTAATGGACTTTAGGACTTTTAGTTACAGAGAATGAGATTTGTGAGTTTGAAGTTAGTATGAATGATTTGAGTGCAAAACATTCTCATTGGGTTTAATATCAGCTAAATATCAGCCTAATATCAGTTTAATATCAGCTAAATATCAAATTAATGTCAGATTAATGAAAAATTGATGTTATTGATGATTTTATTGATGTTCATGTCATTAATGATATTTATGTTTTTCTTGAATTTTCATAGTTTATGTACTTTCATGTATATTTATTTATCATTTAAAAGAAAGACATTAAAGTGTTGACTTTGCTGAAAATCTGAATGAAGAGATGATTTTTATTACTTTAATTCAGTTCTATAATACTAAACCTGGTTACTTGACAACATTTGTATGAATGATATTATGCATTCATGAAAAGAGTCTAATTCCAGTTACTTTATGGAGATAACCAGTTTTTAGTATTTCAGTATGTATATCTATTAAAAAATTGTTAAGAATCTACTTCAAAGATGCTGGTACAAGAAATTTAAATTAAATAAGTCTACATATATGTTATGTTCGAGTAATTAAGTCTAATAAAGTAGTTAACTTGATGGACTGAGTTTCTTAAAATCTAGCAACCTAAGATCAACTGATCTAAGATTGTTGACCCAAAGTTCGTTATATGAATGTAATAGAAAGTGTGTAAAATACTGTTTTAAAATTTTAGTTCTTATTTTGTTAAAAATTGCCAGCAAAAATATTTACAAAATGGTTCTATAAGTAAATTGAATACTTAAACTGCTTCATTTCAATTTACTGTTTTAACAATTTTTATGAAGCAATGATTTTTCTGCTTATGGAGTCTTGAAGTCAGGCTACAATAATATTATAATTGTTCTGAAGTGATAGTTTCCTGATCTGTAGTTTGGAAGATGGCACAGCCAATAGTTTAAAAAGATATAATTTTAATCTTCAGAATGAAGATGGCACAGCCAATAGTTTAAAAAGATATAATTTTAATCTTCAGAATGAAGATGGCACAGCCAATACTATATGTATCATTCTATTTTTCAGATATTTTAGTTTTCTATTTTTCATTTAATTTACTACCTTTAAAATTGAAAACTTAAAAGAAATGATGCATTTATGTAGGGGGAGTCTGACTAATATAAGGTTAGTTTTTATAGTATGCATTATTCTAGGGAGAGCATCTAAGTTTCATTATTTTAGTAACTCTAGTTTGATTTAGAACGAAGTTTATTCTCATTCTGTATAAACATTACTTCTGTAAATTGTATTTCTCCATTATGTAAATGCTATTTACTTATTGTCCTTTTGATATTTGACAAAAGGGGGGAGATACATATTTATATACGCTAATGTAACTATGAATGTGTGCAATTGTTTCTTTATTTCTGAAACAGATCGTTAATGTTTAAATTTTGTCATTCATTAAAAAGAAAGAGATTGTTAGGAATAATGTTCTCTACTATTATCCTACTGTTTTGATGATACGATGATTGTTTATTTTATATAAAACTTATTTTTATACTAAAGTATTTTAAGTGCACACATGTTCCTAGTTCTCGTTGTCAAAACAAACGGCTCAGTGTTCCGACAACAAAGGTTCGTTGTCGAACCGGATGTGACAACAAAGCTATGTTGAACGTAGCATTGCCACAATGGAATAAGTTCACTATGTGTATTAAATCTTATGCAGTTTTATCAGATTATTTGCTTATTCTTCCCACATGTTGTATATTGTATTATTTTATATTTATCTATAAAAAATAACTTAATACTTGATCTTTTGGAAGAATGTATTTTTGCAGAAAACAAAATCAAAGATCGTGGCTCAAATCGTGGCACGTAGTGGAGAAGATTGGTTCTTAAAATTGAAGATCACACCTTACATTGTGACCCACAATTCACTACTTGACTGGAAGATGAACGATTCTATAGGGATGAAGATGAATGACTCTACAAGGATGAACTGTGTTGTTAATCTATAAATAACTCTATATTCATACGGTAAAGATCATCCACAAAGCATAGAAGAACAAGCGACAGTGCTAATTGAAGATCTGGAGATTTCTTGCTATAGTTTTCAGGATTTGAAGAAATCTTCACCTCCTGTGCTTCTCATTTTAGGGAAAAATGTGTTTTTGTTTGATGTGCTAATTGTGTAAGTTTTTCTCTCGGTTCTTATTGATTTGTGAGATGCCTAACTATGAGGGTTGTTCATAGTAAATAGAGCAAGGAAGAAGCTGCACGTTGTCTTTCAGATTGCTTTGAGCTTTTGCAACGAAGAGTTCGTTGTGAAAGGGGTTTCTCAACAAAGAATTTGTTGAGATAACGAAATTTCAACGAAGGGTCTGTTGAAATTCAGAATACTCAACAATATATAGTGGCTATTGATTGAGATTTAGCTGTGTTAAACTAGAGTACATTGAGATCTGTACAGCTATCAGTGAGCTATATTAGATAGATTTAATCTTTGAGATTAAAGACTTAGACACTAGGTTGGGAATGAACCAAAAACTCTCAGGGTTAGTAAATTCTTGAATGAGCCTCAAGGAATGGAATACCCAGGTTGGGGAACCACTATAAATTTTCTGTGTCGTGGTTTGTTTATTTTTTAAATTCTACATTTTCTTTAAACAAATCAAACAACTTGATTCACCCCCCTCTCAAGTAGCCATTGATCCTACAAGAAGCTAAACTATTGGATATGCGATCGGTGGCACCAGAATCAAGAATTCATATTTCATCAAATAAATTTTTTAAATCTGAAACTGTCTCACCACAATGATTAGCGAAAGAGACTTGACTCTTCTTACTTTCTTCTAGGATGGCCATTAGTTCTTTGTATTGTTCTGCAATAAAAGGTGAGTTCTTTTCACTATTTTGTCTAGTTTCTTTGGTGGCAACATTGTTGATAAGCTTGAGTTGGGAATGACTTTCTTGTGCAGCTTGTGTCCTAGTGGAAAACCAATCACTAAATGTCACCAAATCTGTCACTAAAATGTCTTCCCATTCGTCATGAAATAAGGTGCTACTAAATCAAATTAGTGACAGATATAGGATTTAGTGATAGATGTGAATCTGTCACTTTTGTTGACATTTTTGTCATAGACACTTCGTCACAAACTTCACAAAATTTGTCACTAAAAAATTAATTACGGATGACCAATCTAATATTAGTGACAGATGAATCTATCACTAAGTTAATTTAGTGATAGATTCATCTGTCATTATTTATCTTCAAGGTAGAATTCATATTAACATTTGTAACAGATTCATCTATTACTTTTTAGTATATAGTCTGTCACAAATTAGTATTTGTAATGGATACATTTATCACTAATTTCTTTTTGTGACGGATACATAATCTTGTATAACACTAATATCATGCATTCATTTGAACATAAATAAACTAAAAAGCATAATTACATAAATCCACATTCATCCACATTCACATTTCACATAAATCACATCCACATTATATAAATCACATACATTTAAGAACATCATCATTTCAAATAGGTAAAAAACATAATTGTCGAAACACAATACAATTATATATAATAGACAAGAGGTATTAAGTTGATTTTAGAAGATCCCTCACTTTCCTCCCTCTGCATTATTACATTTTTTTTTCTTTTGGCTGTCATCTGCTGATTGGAAGAGGAAAAACCTTTGATAATGGACATGTTGTCCACCCATGCACCACTAGCATGGAAACTGCTTCCATCACCATATATTAACCACTACATCTGTTCTTGGAGAATCCACTATTCCTCAAGATAAGCCTATGCCTACATGAAAAGAAAATCTGCATCCATCATCTACCCTCCTATTTGTTGGTTGATCATCGGCAAAAGAGAAAGCTTTTCTAGAAATGTTAAAAATTCCAAGGATAGTGAAGGTAACAGAGAAAAGAGTATTTTTCTAGGATTTCTCATATTAGTTTTTTTCTCTTCACTTCTATCTATATTTATAGTTAAGTTAATGACTTTTCACCTCCCTCCGCCTTAGCCTCAATTCTATTTTTGATAATAAATCAATATCATTGATTATAATTAAATTCTGTATTCTTTACCATTAGGTGAACAAAGTAGGAAACCAAGTGGACCAAGATAGAACCGGCCGCCCATTGAAGGTTACAGAACATGGCAAGGTCAAAAGCAAACCAATTTAAAATGCACGCCCCCCCCCATCGAACGGCTGAGGTTTGGGTAAGGCTTCAGATCTACGGTCTTAGAAGAAGAGAGAGAAACATGAGCAACACAGAGTAGTGTGTATGTGGAGAGCCGACAACCAAAAAGATATAAAAAAAGCAAAGGTACGTACGTAGAGCAAAACTTTTGTCATCCATCCACGATTTCAGTAGAGACCGCAAGATGGAAAAATGGGTTTCAAAATCCAGCTTAAAGTTAACTTTGGACTAATCGGCTCGTCAGGATGATACTGGAAAGGATTTGTAGTGGCATTCTAGGGTCTATTTGTGTGAAAATACGAGAAACGAAAATTTAGGAAGTGGAAAAGGAAAATTAGAAAAATTAGGAAAAGGAAAAATAGTAAACAAATTTTTTTTAAAAGTTATTTGTATATGTTGCGAATATTTTAGAAAATTAATTTAAATAAAATTTATAAATATTTTATATTTTAAACGTAATTTTATATTTTCCATGTAATCATATCAGTTCAATTGATAGTCGGAGAAGGTAACTAAGCAATATGCACAAAGTAAGGGGAATGTGTTGTGATAAAATTTTCGTTAACTACAAGAATTTTTTTAACCTAATAAATGAAAAGTGGTAGAAAATAATTTGTACTTATAGTGACATAAAAATTTAAATTTTTTTCATATTTTTTGAAATACATAAACAACTAAAAATCTAAATTTTTTTCCAATTTTTCCTTTTCCAAGATTTCAACGACACAAACCCCCCCCCTTCCTAATGTTATTTTAATTATACTTTTTGTGATTAGTTTCAAAGTCGGTATAATGACAAACATAATAATTTGTTACTATAGTGACAGATCTCATCTATTACTTTTTTTGATGAGTTCACCATTATATATGTATCTTTAGTGATAGATTCAACTTAAAGTTAACTTTGGACTAATTGTCTCCAGAAGATACTTTTGTAGTGGCATTCTAGGGCTTGTTGGTGCGAAAATCTGAGCAATGAAAATTTAAGGAACGGAAAAGAAAAAGAAAAAGGAAAATTAGAAAATGAAAAAGGAAAAAGAAAAAGAAAATTAGAAAATAGAAAAAAAATTTAAGTTATTTATGTATGTTGTGTAAATTCTAGAAAATTAATTTAAATAAAATTTATAAATATTCTATATTTTAACATTTCAAACATAATTCCATATTTTCCATGTAGTTATATGTTTAGCGATGGTTGAAAGAGGTTAAATAAGATGTACAAGGTTAGAGAAATGTATCATGATGAAATTTTCACTAATTACAAGAATTTTTCCAACCTAATAAGTGAGAAATGACAAAAAAAATCTATACTTATAGTAACGAAAAAATCTATACTTATAGTAACGAAAAAATCTAAACTCATTCTTGTCCTATGACTATCTTTATCTAGATAAATTGAATATGTCACTATAACTAGCCTATAGTGGTGTAAAAAGTCTATCACATAAATTTCTTTTTCTGACAAAAGAATTATCTGTCACTAAATCTCTATGGTATCCATCACTATTTGCATGTTTTAGTGACGAAAGCATTAATTTGTCACTTTTACCATTGTAAAATTGCCATTATATATACAAAATAATGACAAACATGGTAATTCGTCATTATATGTTCATCAAATAGTGGTAGATCTCATCCATCACTTTTTTTTGATGGGTCCATCACTATGTGTATCTTAATTTAATGACAGATATAGTAATCTATTATTAAATTTCTATCATGACATATCTTACGGTGACAAATGAGTCCTACTTATTGTGACAAATTTTTAAACTTTTAGTGATAGATAAATCCATCATATATTAAAAGGTTGATTTTCTTACCGCACGTGATCATTAATTACAAATATAATACACATGTTTCATAACAATCTCATTCACTTATTGTTATTTTGACGTTATTTTCTATTTTTATATGTATGTACTTAACATTGCGTATCTCACACGCATTGTGTTACATTACGAGTGCATTTGTTTGACATCAATCCTAACTTTTAGGGTAATTTGAAGTAATTTCTGAACAATTCAAACAAAGAGCATTGCTTGTGAAATGTGTAGAAGCTTCAAAACATCGATCGTCCCTCTTTATCCGCACGATGGACACAAATACCCTTCCACTCCCAAAAGCCTTCCCATGTACATGCATCGATCAAGGCCCTTGCCGGGCCCCACCAGCCCATAAAAGCTCCCTGGACGAGCTTCCCATCTTCCAAAGGCATGGCATCAGCATAACTCCGCGGCCCCACCCAACTCTTCCTTATCCCAGAAACGTCAAGCAATGCTTTTTAACAATTATAACAATATATAATAATGATAATAATAATAATTATAATTTCTAGATACAGAGTATTAATTAACTTTTAATTAGTTTAATTACGAAACACTTGGTCTTACAGATCAGGTGTCATTGAAGATACAGTATCTAGGAACTGAAATGAAAAAGGAATCGAAAGACAATAATATAGACAAATAGAATACAATTATAGGTACAAACAAAAAGTACATAGAGTGAATCTCTCTTTCTTAATTGTACGCAGATAATTCACATCCCAAGACCTTATTTATTTTTTATAAACTTCTAATGTTATTATTACTATATAAAGTCAAACACATAAACTTTCACTTTTCTAATTATTATGTACGTCCAACTCTTTTTGTTTTAGAGTGTATTTAGTGATAAATTTTTTTTACTTTAGGAGTTTAATAGAATTAAAGTTGAAACTAATTTAATGAATAAAATTTGAGTTGTATAATAATTGTATGATAATATAGGAGTTAAAAGTTTATATGTTAAAAAAGTATAGTAATTATGACGTTAAAAGTAATTTTAAGAATTAAAAAAAATTGAAATTAAACTAAACTTTATTAACTTCAAACTTCCGAAACTAAAACAAAAGAAAAAACTTTCAAAACTAATTGAAACTCTCCCTAAGTTTATAACTACATACATACCTACATATGATCTACTTTTACTATTTTCATTAAAAAAAATTCTTCTTTATGGGAAGAAACTGTGCAGGTGGTTATAGTTTTCTTTAAAAAACATGCAAAATATAAAATATTAATTAGCAAATTTAAGAGAACTACGACGATGGATCACATTTAAAGAGATGTTCTGATGGTTAGAAACTTTTAGTGGTATTTATACAAAATTAATTTTATAATTGTTCAATTTAACAATTAAGAATACATTAAGATTCTAATTATCTTCTTTCCTTTCCTCTTAAATCTCTCTACCTCCCTCCTTAATTCCAAATTAAAATACTAAAATTACTAAATTACCCAATTTCAATGGAGAGAGTAAAAATTTAAAAAAATAACTGAAGTTCGAATATCTATAGAATCAATTTTCTATAAGATCCCAATCCTCTAGTAGTACCTAAAGAAAATCAATTCTATAGATATTCAAAGTTAAATCATTCTTTTAAATTTTTACTCTTTTTATTAAAATAAAACAGTTTAACAATTTGGGTGTTTTAATGTAAAATTAAAGAGAAAGATAAAGAGGTTTAAGAAGGAAGGAAAAGAGATGATGATAATTAATTTTAATACATTCTCAATCGTTAGATTGAGTACTTATAGAATTAATTTTTTATAAATGCTACTAAAAAGTATTATCTCATATACATTTATATATATATATATATGAAAATGACACTCTAGTTGTGTCATTAGAGTATCATCTCTAATGGTAAGTTTTAGATTGAAATTTCATCTTTAAACGACTAAAATTTCATTTACATTATCAAAATTTTCTATACGTACTACTGAAATTTTCTCTTTAAATAACCAAAACTTCATTTACATCACCAATCACTATGCACTACCTAAAGTTCTTTGGTACCATCAAAATTTCTTCTAAACAATACCAAAACTTCATCTGAAACACCAAAATTTCCTCTAAACTATCAAAATTTTCAAACCACTGAAATTTCCTCCAAACACTATCAAAATTTTCTTTGCACATTGTCAAACTTCCTCTATATTACTAAAATTTCCTCCAAACAGTATCAAAATTTCCTCTTCAAACCAATAAAATTTCTTTCAAATACTACCAAAACTTTTTCTAACAAAACCACACCAATAAAATAGTTTTGTAATAACACCCTCAAAAAATCAACTCCCATATATATAAGCTTTGCAGATTTTAACAAATCTCGAGGTTACCGTGTTGTTTTAATGATGATAACGTTTCCTCCTCTAATTTCCTTGATTCTGGAGTGAAGTGGGTCTTTCCATTTTCGTAGATTTTGCGCGTTGCGAGAACGACGAGCTCATCACTTCCAGCAGCATCCCTTGCAGAAAGTCTACCTCCCCGCCTAATCCAATCTCATGTTGCCGCATTATATAAGATGAGAGCTCTACTCACTCGAGATGTGACGGTAGCAAAAACGAGGGGGAGCGCAGCGGGACACGCAGATCGTGAACAGGACGAACGGATGAGCAAG
The DNA here is from genome assembly GCA_024699675.1 of Amphibolis antarctica. NCBI lineage: Eukaryota > Viridiplantae > Streptophyta > Magnoliopsida > Alismatales > Cymodoceaceae > Amphibolis > Amphibolis antarctica. The sequence goes on along the minus strand of JAMKPZ010001463.1, from coordinate 12,018 downwards.
TAAAAAAGGAAGGGGACACGGACAACCATTGCCCAGTCACATGTTGCGGGCATGGCATGCGATGACAAACCCAACTCCCTCATCCCATCCCATCCATCATCGCCTCACGTCGTCGGTCGCCTCCACTTGCAAGTTCTCGTTATCCATTTGCAAGATAGGGACGAAGAAGTAAAACCCCATTTCTTTCTCGCCTTCTCCCACCCAACGACTCTCCTCATCCCGCAAAATTCAGAGCAACCAACAAGCCAACAAGCCAACAAGCCAACAAGCCAACATGCCTACCGCACACCCCTTCCGATATTCTTCTCCTTCCAGCACCCCCGCTCACCCACCCACCCACCCACCATTCGGGATCGATCGAGATCGAGAGAGGATGAGGAAGGAGAGAGGGAGGGAGGTGCAGGACCTGCCGGACGCGATACTAACGAACGTCTTCGGACTCGTGTCCGACGTTCGGACGAGGAACGCGATGTCTCTCGCCTGCCGGAGGTGGAGGGACATCGAGCGAACGACTCGACGGTGCATCACCCTCCGCGGCAACATCCGTAACCTCTTCCTCCTACCCACCTGCTTTTCAGACATCACCCACCTTGACCTCTCCCTCCTCTCCCCCTGGGGCTACTCCCTTCTCCACCACCACCACCACCACCACGACGCAGACGACGGCGACGGCGAGGTGGATGATGACCACGGCGTGGTGGTCGCCAGGCGCCTCGGGCTGGCTTTCCCACGGGTGACGTTGCTCACGGTGTACGCGCGCACAACCTCGATCCACCGGGCGCTTGTCGCTCAATGGCCGGGGCTTCAGCACGTGAAGCTGGTGCGGTGGCACCAGAGACCGCCTCACCCGCCGGGCTCCGACCTACTTCCGTTCCTCCATGGCTGTTCCTCTCTGTCTTCCTTGGACCTCTCGAGTTTCTACTACTGGCCGGAGGATGTTCCAGCTGCTCTGCAGACGCCGGTCGCTCCCCAGTCCCTCACCAGACTTGACCTTCTGTGTGCGTCTTGCGTGGAAGGGTTCAAGTCTCGGGAGCTACTTGTGATCTCCTCCGCCTGCCCGGACCTCCGCCACCTGCTCGCGCCCTGTGTGTTCGATCCACAGTACCACGACTTCGTTGGGGACGATGCCCTCGCCAGCCTCGCCTCCAACTGTAAGAATCTCTCCAGGCTTCACCTAATAGATCACTCCGCGCTTTCTGCTCCTTGGGCAAATCCCGGAGAGGAGCAAGGGTTGGCGGAATCCGAGGATGCTAGGATCACACCAACGGGGCTTGAGGATCTCTTCCTCCGCTTGCCGCTGCTTGAGGATCTAGTGCTTGATGTCTGTCACAGCGTGAATTACGCCGGTCCCGCGCTGGAGGCTCTGAATCGCACATGTCCGAGGCTCGAGTCACTGAAGCTCGGTCAATTCCAGGGTATTTGCAGCGCGGCCGCCTTGCATCTTGACGGCGTAGCCGTGTGCGGTGGTTTGAAGTCTTTGTCGATAAAGAATTCTTTCGATCTGACGGATTCCGGCCTCGTCGCGATAGCTCGTGGATGCTCCAGACTCTGCAAGTTCGAGATGCAGGGATGTAAAATGGTTACCGAAGCGGGATTGAGGAAATTCGCCAGCATGCTCAGGGAAACACTCGTCGATGTCGGCATTTCTTGCTGCAGACATCTGGATGCTGCTCGATCTCTGCAAGCCTTGGAGCCGGTGCGCGATCGCATCCAGCGTCTCCACATAGACTGCATCTGGTCGCCGCATGTACAGGAACCGCTGCTGGGATCTGCGAAGAGGGAAGGCAACACAATCGGCGCTGATCTAGACGAGTTCGACGAAGAATACAGCGGCGACATGTCAGAGAATGATGACGACGATCTGAACAGTAAGAAGTGCAGGTTATCGGGAGAAGAATACTCAGGGTACGGTTGCAACGATTTGCTGCAAGCCGATGAGGTTGAATTTTGGTGCAGAACATGGAAGCGATTGAAGTATCTTTCGCTTTGGGTGCCCGTTGGAGAGCTGCTAATCCCCTTGGCAGAATTGGGGCTGGAGAGCTGCCCTGTATTGGAAGAGATATACGTGAAGGTAGAAGGCAGTCTGAGGCTGCGTCCAGCTCTGGAGAAGCAAGCCTTTGGACTGAGCACTCTGGCCTACTACCCCCAGCTATCAAAGATGAAGCTTGATTGTGGAGATGTAATTGGATTTCTTCACACCGCACCCAATGGTCGAGTGGATCTCAGCGAGTGCCAAAGGTTCTACCTCAATGGAATCGAGAAGCTTCAACTTGCGCATCTTGACTACTGGCCACCGCAGGACAGAGATATGAACCAGAGGAGCCTGTGTCTTCCAGCAATCGGCTTGCTTGCTCAATGCGCAACGTTAAGGAAACTCTTCATCCATGGAACCACCCACGAACACTTCATGGGAATGCTACTCAACATGCCAAACCTCAGAGACGTGCAGCTGCGAGAGGACTATTACCCAGCACCGGAGAACGATACCACCACAGAAATGAGAGTTGACTCCTGCAGGCGCTTTGAGAGTGCATTGAATCGACGTGTGATACCTGATTGAGATTTGAACACCACATTACAAGCTTCACAGTTTTTTATTAGTATTTGCGTAGAGATGCATGAAAATGGAAATATATGAGTCACAAATTATTCGTCGACCGAACTACTTACTTCTTCATGGTTGCTTGCACGAATCAGTTCACATCCAAAGATAGAAATATTTTCTCGTACAAATATTAGCGGCAAGTGTACCATGAGTGTACTTGCAATGAAGAAAGGTGTTCGCTCGCAAGGTAGACAATGATGTTTATATCTGCAATGGTCCCCTATATACAAACCTGAAACAAATTAATAACCACAATTGCAGTGTGATCCGTTGGCCTTGTTCCAAAGGATAGAAATGAGATTTAGACGTTGGAGGGAGAGGGAGGTGATGAGAGAATTGGGGAAGAGATCATCAGTGGAAAACCAGCATTATCTTTGGTAGCCTTGCTTTCCTTCACTAGGGTATTGATTGAAATTACAATGAGGAGGAGGAAACACATTGCCAAATACTCGGTGACAATGGATCAATGGAGATGCTCAAGGTACCTCTTCCATTTAGAATACATGGGCTACCATAAAACTTGGCCATCCAAGCTCATTTATAATACATGCTCCCAAGTGGAGCACTTCTTGCTATCGTTACCATGAACTCATCTTGGATTGAATCAAAACCAGTTTTTCTCCAAGTCTGTGATGTTGGGCCATTATCTCAAATCAACTTGTGGAGTGGAGCTATTTGCTATTTGCTATCGTTTGCATGATTCTCTCGGCACTAGTCTACTTTCTCATTGCCAACATCTACTGTCAGTCAACACATCTAGGTCTATCACTGCAAGACTAGATTTGTCGTATGACTTTCTAGGCATCAACTCCTATTGTCTTAGCTGTCAATCAACACCTATTGATGACATCAACATTTTTTGCAAATACCATCAACACTTTGTGTAAGTACCATCGACACTTGCTATTGTTAGCTAAGCATCGGATGCTAACTCCTACAATGTTTAGAACGTGAAACGTGGGAACTTGGCTTTGCCAACTCTCTAGTTTACTATTTAGGTGAATAAGGATGTTGCCCCTTACAACCATGCAATATGCCATCTATGTTCCCCTTCTTGTGGCTCTCTAGTTTGGGGAACAACCTCATTTGTACTTCGCTAGCTCTTTAGTTTACAACTTTGCCAAGAAGGGGATCATCCTCATCTATATTCATTAAGAGAAAGATAGTCCCCTCACTCGACCAATGACAGTCATCTTCCTCCTCCTTGCTGTTTGTAGTAGGAGACTATATTTCCCCATAGTTGTGTTTGCCCCACTTGCTGCAATCATGGTTGCCCTCCTCCATGCATGCAGCAATAACTCCATCTTCTACTGAGTAGCCACTCTAGAAGTGATTGAAGGTGAAAGCTATTCTTCTTTGTTGTCCCTTGTGCGGTTATTTTTCTTCTTTTTGTCTTCTTCCACCTTTGCAATGCTCCAGTCGCTCCCTCCTCCGATAAGTTGACTAGAGATGATAGCATCCTATTGGATTGGTGGAATCAATAGTGAAAGGATGATGAAGGCTTGATACAGCTACTTTCGAGAAGCAGAAATTCACTAGTTCAATGTTCATACAAGACTTGCATAAACCTTTAGACACAAAGTTTCCAATTACCCGACCTAACTCCTACCATTATGACATTACATTGCAATAACCCCTACTCTTTAAGAGACCTTGTCTTGTTGAGAAAACAACGCGACATGCTGTAGTACTCCTCCCACATGGTCGATGTAGCATCCTCCCCTGCCCAATGGACCAGAACATCCATAGCTACACCATTCCATAGCTACACCATTCCTCCCCTTGTGCGGTTTGTCACACTTACTTTATGTTGACGACACAATCTTATTCCTTAATGGTTGGAAGAGTAACATTGACAGAATTATGAATATTTTTTGGGATTATCAATATGCTGCAAAACAAAAAAAATAATTTTGAAAAAAGCTTCTTCATTTGCTCTAAACAGTCGTCTCAGGGCAGAATTAATCTTCTTTCTGATACTCTGGGTTGCAAGCGTGGAACATGGCCATTTGTGTATTTGGGTTGCCCTATCTTTTATGGGACACCCAAAATTCGATATTTTCATACTCTTCTATCGAAGTTGTAGTCGAAACTTGCTGGATGAAAACACAAGCTCTTGAGCATTGGAGGTAGACTTATTTTAATTAAACATGTTCTTGGTAGTATTCCTTTACACATGTCAAATGGGTAGTTCGCCGACAAAGCAAGATTCTGCGGGTTGAAGGCGTGTCGTACTGGCACGACACGAATGTTTCTGTGCCGGCATGGTTCACAGGAGGGGTAGTTGAAGGCGTGGAGGTGGTGGAGCCTGCGGAAGGGAAGAGGGGTCACAGCCGTGCAGTGACTGCGGTCGTCGGTCGGGAAAAGAGAAGGAAAAGAGAGGAGAAGGAAGAAGGAGAGCGGAAGAAGTGGAAAGGGGAAGCTAGGAAGGAGGTAACGGGCGACGAGGAAGGAGGAGGAACGATCGGCGAAGGAGGAATGGTCAGCAGGCCGCCGAACAATCGACGAAGGATAGGAGTGGAGGCTGTCGGTTACAGGCCTACAAGGCTACAATTGCACCGTTGGCACCAAGCATGTAGACCGACGAATGGGTGGGACGACCGGGCGAGTGGACTGGACGAGGCGACGCGACGCGACGACGGGATGCGTGCGGCGGTAACGGGCAACGGGCGACGACAACAAGCAGCACGGCAACCACCAAAATTTTACCTTATAAATACACCCAAATGTATTCATTCACACCTCACCGTTCCAACAATCAACTCTTCTTCTCTGATATCTAATTTCACCCTTTTCTCTCAGTCTCTCATCTTCTAGTTTATCTAATTTCACCGTTTCCTCTCCTCTCAATCTCTCATCTTCTAATTTTGCTAAAGTCTCAATTTTTCAAAAATTTCAAGCTCCAATTTGGTTACGATAGTCAAGATGTTGACCTTGACTATTCTATACTTCTTGGTTCTTTGTGCCTGAAGTATTGATCGGAACAACTAAAACATCGACATCATCAATTCTGTCAAAGAAGTTTCGAAAAGAACTTCAATGAAGACGGTAATGCAAAAGCGAGAGCATACTATAACATCTATAATGTCAACTTTTCATGTAAAATTTCTGACAACATAGGTTATTTAACTAAACATGCTACGACACGTGAAGATAAACACAGTAAAAATAAAACTACCTAAACTCAATTATTATTATCTATTGAGAGTAATATTTATTCTTGAAGTTATGATCCTAAAAAACCTAGGGAATTGCATGTTAAATTTTTTTGTATTAATAATTTACTTATTAATTTTAGAGATAATGAATATATTAAAAAAACTTATTGTCCACAATATAAGTATGTTTCTAAAAATACTACACGATTTGATATTATTGAAACTTTTAATAAACTTAGATTAAAACTTATTAATATTATGAGTATTATTATGACTTGTATAATATGCATATCTGACATTTGGGAAGGTAGAACTAAAAATGGTTATATTATTGTAACTGCTCATTATATTGATAATGATTGAGTTTTACAAAAAAGATTAATAAGATTTAGAAAAATTTCATATTTACATACTGCTGAAAATATTTTTAATAATACTATAAAAAAAATTTATTTATATGGAATTAGAAATAAAGTTTAGTATTACTTTTAATAATGTTACCAATAATACTATAACTATTCCAATGTTTAAAAATAAAATAATTTCACCATCTAATTTTGATTTGTTTCATCAAAATTGTATATATCATGTTATTAATCTTATTGTATTGTAGAAATAAAAATATATGTTGAAAATATTAAGGACATCATAACCTTCATCAAAAGTTCAGGTAGATAACAGGTAGAATTTGATTATGTTCATGATTCATATAACTTAGTACATAAAAAATTTTCTATTAATGTTCAACATAAGTGAAATTCTTTATATTTAATGTTAGAAAGTTGTTTACTATATAAAGAATCAATAAAAACTTATTATAATAGACATTTTTCTGATTACAACAAAAAATTAATAGACGATGATTTTAAAATTGTTGAATTTTTAAATTTTTTTATAATGCAACTGTTAAGATATTTATTATCATTCTTTTATTTTAGCATTACATTCTTTATATGAAATTTCTTTAGTTTTTAATAAATATGAAAATTTTGAATTTTTTTCACCAATAGTTTATAAAATGAAAGAAATCTTTTTAAAATATTGGCAAGAAATTCCATTGTTATATATTTTAAGTGCTTGCTTAGATTTAAGTGTAAAATAAAATATGTTAGTAAATTAATAAGAGGAATATAAAAATATTTAAGTGTACATTTAAGACTAAATTCACAAATAATAGAAAAAAATTTAAATAAAATGTTTAATTTATATGCAGTAAAATATGGATCAATAACAACAAAACTCACTTCATCAATGCAACCATCAACATCATCATCACCTTGGACTTCTTGGATTTATTTACAAGATCTTCAAGATGATGATGATTTTCAATCAACATCGTATTCTTTAAATCCTACCATTTTAAAATATGAATTAAACACTTTTAATTCTACGAATCATCAATATTTATGGAATCAATTTCCTGATTTAAATGAATTTAATGTATTGAATTGGTGGAAAGGTAATAGTATGGTATTTCCTGTATTATCATTAATGATTAAATATTTATTAACAATTTCAGTATCTTCAATAGTTTTTGAACAAATTTTTAGCATTAGAGAAAGTGTGTTTGATGACTAAAGATCTTGGCTAAAAGAAGATATACTGAAAGTACCAATGTATGTAAAAGATTGGAAGCTTGTTTAACATCGTGAGTAAGATCAAATAAATGATTAGATAGATGACTTTAGTAAAATGTATATTTAAAATGTAAAGTTTAATGAATGTAATTTATTTTTTTTCAAAATTGTAAATTGTCAAAATGTAATTATCAAATTATGTAAAAGTGTAAATTTATTTTTATGTAATTTTGTGTTGTAATTTTTATTTTTTTAACTTTGTAAATTGGTTATGATTCTTAATAAATTAAAAAATTTACTTTTATAAAGTTGCAAACTTGCACATATTGTTTATTAATAAATTGTCCTTCCCACTGATGAAGGAGGCCTTGGACTTCGAGATGTTAGAGATCTTGTACAGGCTTTACATATGAAGCTAAAATGGTATATGATAATGGGAAATAATATATGGGCTGAAGGCATGACAATTTATGGGCACATCTGGGACTTCAATCATCATGACACCAATTCTTTTACTCAGAGAATGCTCGATCATACTTGGGAGAAATATAAATGGCATATTTTATGGGAACATGGCTGTCTACGTTGGCAGCCATTAACTTCTCCGTCAAATTTGCCTGGCAGGTGGTGAGAAGACATGACACAGTTCTTAATCACTTTAAAGCAATATGGTCCAACTGCATTCCTACCAAGATTTTGTTTTTCATTTGGAAAATTTTACACAATATTTTACCAGTGGAGGCTATTAGACAACGCAGGGGATGTCACTTTGCCTCAATCTGTCTGTTGCAATGATAATAATCAAGTGGAAACAACGGGCCACCTTCTCTTTTATAGTCAGGTTACTGTTTGGATGAAGAACTGGATTTGCAGGCTTCTCAATATTCAAATTTCTAGTCAAACTAATTGGAGATTCTGCATCTAGTCCAAAATTATGGCTCGAAATCACAAAAATAATTCCTTTCATAAACATCTGGTTTTTATCACTCTCTGGGAGATCTAGAAATTTCGTTGCTGTATTATTTTTTAGGATGTTTTACTCTCGTGTGTTCACCTTGAGAAGGCAATTATCAATCACCTTTGGGATTTCAGCAGGATTTCACATATCCCACATAAGGTTAAACAATTCTTTATCAAGGAGCTGCACAAGGTTTAATGTCCTGCAAGTGGACTTACACTCATCTACGTTTCAATTTTGCTGGAGGTCCCTTAATTTTTGGGGACCTTCGAAGGGTCGGTTTCATCTCTATATTTGATTACTACTTTTCTTTTAAAATGAGATCTGCTGGCATGCCTTCTTACACTCAGTTTGAAGGAGCAGAAGTAGAGTTGTCAATCGTGCCGTACTGACTCGACACGACATGATTTTTGTATCGAGACGATACTATTCGTGTCGTGTTGGTACGGCCCACACTATTACTGGGCCAACTCAGGCACGACCAGTGGCACGAAAAAATACTATTCGTACCAGTTAATAACATGAGTTTGACCAACACGATTTTTCCTAGGACCCAACATTGCGATTCGACGACCGACCCAGTGACCCAACAGCCAATCCAAGACCCGGTGGCCCATCTCTCCCACCAACCGCACGACCCATTCACAGTTCACCCCTCCTCTTGCCCACACGACCGTTCACCCCCCTTCCGCCCTTCTCCCTCGAGCGGGAGGGAGGGGGCACGGGCCACACAACCCATATCGCTGAAGAGTCTTCGGCTCTTGAGCTCTTCTTCCCAAAATGATGGGACCCGACACTGCGAGCCGACTGTCAACCCAATGACCCGGCAACCGACCCAATGACTCAGTTGCCGACCTAGGCACAGTTCCCCAACCCGTTCGCCCGTGCATACGACCATTCAACCATCAATATTTAAATTTAATTCAAAATTTAAGTATTCAACAACTTAATAAATGAGATAATCAGACAACAATGCATATAATTAAATTAAATTTTTATTTATTAATGAATTACATATTTTATATTTACATTATTACAAATTTACAATTACATTTAAACAAATTTTACAACAAAATTAAATTACATTTTTAAAAATATTACAAATTGAAAAATTAAAATTAAAATATTTTATGAAATATTTAAGTTGGTAAGTTGCTCAGTAAAATCTTTAACTTGATCTTATTCACGGAGTGTAGCAAGCTCCTAGTCTTTTACACATTAATACTTCTATTATATCTTCTTTAAACTTGCATCTTCAATCATCAAACACGTTGTTACTCATGTTGAAAACTTATTCACAAGTTACTAAAGACACTGGAATTGCTAATAAATCCTGTCATTATTGATAATATTGGAAAAATCAGTGATTGTTACCTCTACCAATCTAAAACATCAAACGTATTTAAGTTAGAATGTTGAGTAAATAATAATAATTTGCTCATCATTGCATTAAAAGTAATTAATTCTTGTCTAAATAGTATAGGATTATAATTATATGATGATGATGTTAAAATATCTTCATCAAATTTTAGATTTTTTAAAAATGCCCAAGAATCTAAAGATGATCCAACATTTGATTCTGGTATTGTGGATATTGGTGGAGGAGAATGTTCTATTCGTAATCCATATCTTTGTATGTATAAATCAAATATTTGATTTAATTGTTCTTCTATTGTACTAACATTTAATTCTAAATCTATACCTAAACTCATTTGTATTCCCCTAATCAATTTACTAGTATAACTTATTTTACACCTACGATCTAAGTATGCACTCAAAATATATAATGTAGGGTTTTCATTCCAATATTTTTAAAAATTTTGTTTCATATTATTTACTATTGGTTCAAAAAATGGATATGCCTCATATTTATTAAAAACTCATAAAATCTTCAACTTGATCTTGTTCACAGAGTGCAACAAGCTCTCAGTCTTTTACACACATTAATGCTTCTATTATATCTTCTTTAAACTTGCATCTTCAGTCATCAAATACGTTGCCACTCATATTAAAAATTGTTCACAAGTTACTGAAAACACTAGAATTGTTAATAAATCTTTTGCCATTATTGATAATATTGGAAAAATTAGTGATTAGCCTCCACCAATCTAAAACATCAAACATATTTAAGTTAGAATATTGAGTAAATAATAATGATTGGTGATTTGTTGCATTAAAAGTAATTAATTCTTATCTACATAGTATAGGATTATAATTATATAATGATGATATTGAAATATCTTCATCAAATCTTGGATCTTTTAAAAATGCCCAAGAATCTAAAGATGATCCAACATTTAATTCTGATATTGTGGACATTAGTGAAGGAGAATATTCTATTCTCAATCTATATCTTTGTGAGTATAAATCAAATATTTAATTTAATTGTTCTTCTATTGTATTAACATTTAATCCTAAATCTACATCTAAACTCATTTGTATTCCCCTAATTAATTTACTAGCATAACTTATTTTACACCTAGGATCTAAGCATGCATTCAAAATATATAATGTAGGGATTTCATTCCAATATTTTAAAAAATTTTGTTTCATGTTATTTACTATTGGTTCGAAAAATAGATATGCCTCATATTTATTAAAAACTCGTGAAATCTTTAACTTGATCTTGTTCACGAAGTGCAGCAAACTTTCAATCTTTTACACACATTAATGCTTCTATTATATCTTCTTTAAGCTTGCATCTTTGGTCATCAAGTACGTTGGCCACTTATGCTGAAAACTTGTTCACTAGCTACTGAAGACACTGTAATTGTTAATAAATCTTTTGCCATTATTGATAATATTGGAAAAATCAGTGATTGTTACCTCCACCAATCTAAAACATCAAACGTATTTAAGTTAGAATGTTGAGTAAATAATAATGATTGATGATTCGTTGTATTAAAAGTAATTAATTCTTGTCTAGATAGTATAGGATTATAATTATATGATGATGATGTTGGAATATCTTCGTCAAATCTTGGATCTTGTAAAAATGCCCAAGAATTTAAAGATGGTCCAACATTTGATTTTGGTATTGTGGACATTGATACAGGAGAATGTTCTATTCTTAATCCATATCTTTGTGTGTATAAATCAAATATTTGATTTAATTATTCTATTGTACTAACATTTAATCTTAAATCTACACCTAAACTCATTTGTATTTTCCTAATTAATTTACTAGCATAACTTATTTTACACCTAGGATCTAAGCATGCACTCAAAATATATAATGTAGGGATTTCATTCCAATATTTTAAAATTTTTTGTTTCATTTTATTTACTATTGGTTCGAAAAATGGATATACCTCATATTTATTAAAAACTCGTGAAATATCATATAAATGATGTAACGCATAGACAGATGTAGAATAATAAATTCCTAATAATCTAACCGTTGCATCATAAAAAGATTTTAAAAATTCAACAAAATATTTTACAATTTTAAAATCATTCTCAGTTAATTATTTTTTATAATCATCACAATGATAACGATTATACAAAGACATTATTGAAATTTCATATGATAATACACTTTCTAACATTAAATATAATGAATTCCACCTATATTGAACATTTAAAGAGAATTTTTTATGTGGCATTTTAAAAGTATCACATGTTTCATCAAATTGTTGTTGCTACTTTCTTGAACTAGTTATAAAACTTACAGCATCCCTAATAAGTTCAATATAAATTTCAATTTCTTTTACACCTGAT
>JAMKPZ010001460.1:0-11668 GCA_024699675.1 Amphibolis antarctica | reverse complement strand
ACTTAAGTTTGAAATTCGAAGGGGTACAATTGATTTAGAGGTGTTAGATAAGGTTAAAACTTTATAAAATCAATGATTAATGTCACATGAAACTTTAAGTTCACACGTGATGTGAGAATCAGTGTTTTAATGTTTAAAGTCCAAAAAAGTTGGGAAATTGATGAACAATGTTTGGAGTTTTAACATGGGCACATGATTTCTTAAGTTTGGTGCATGAATTCTAATGTGCACGTGGTGTGCACAGTAATAGGTGTTTTAATACTAAAATTCTAAAAAAATAAGGAAAGTGATGACGTATGTTTTAGAGTTTTAGTGAATGCATGTGAGTGTATTAAGTTAACATGTGACAGGTTGAGTTTTAGGTTGTGAATAGTATTTGATGTTTTAAGGTTAAAAGTCTGAATATTTTAGAAAGTTAATGTTGAAAACCTAAAACTACATGAATGATAATTCTAGTTGAATAATTCAAACACTTTATATTTGAATCATTCTTAAGCGATCGTGTAGAAACATAGTTGAGCTTTTATAGGTAAAACGTAATTGAGATCGTAGACTTTGAAGATTTCAAAGTAGAATGGTGAGATCGTTGATGTTCCAGAAGAATTTAGATAAATAACTGAAATAGGATATGATCAAGATGAACATGGGATGAATTGGGAAGTTATTGAATATTTAAATGACATGTTCAAGAGCTTTCGTGGACATAATGAAAGAGATGGAAGAAGTGTATTTTGCTTTAGAAATACACCTGAAAACTCGATTGACCATTAAGGCAATTGTATCAAGAAGGAAGAGTTGCATTTTAGAGATGCAGATCCAGTTTGAAGGTCAAGATCAAGATTCAACTCGCAGAAAGTTTTAAAGGTTCAAAGCTTCAAAGTTGAAGTTGGTTCGAGGATGAAGATCAAAAGTGATGATTCAAAATTATTGATCAAGTAAAAGTTGTGCTATAATTGTTAGAATTTGTAAAGAGGTGTACCCTCCCTTTCATCCAGCTATCACCCGGAAGCTCATGGGTTCCACCAGTAGAGCCGGTGGATGGGCCGAGGTATAGAGAATTGAAAGGTGATTGTGTGAGCGCATCGCCAGGTGAGGCAGATGGCTCATTAAATAGAGTCACCATCTTATTTTTGCATAGAAAATAAGGAAAACTGGATGGGGAAGTATTCTTCTGCCATCAAATTGGTAAAAACCATAGAAATGAAATAAAACCATGTAAAACTATGCTAAAAATGAGAGAACTGGATATGGGAATCAAGGTACTATTGGGGAAGGTGTTAGGCACCCCCAGATAGCCCGGGTAATCCTGACCTCTCTTTGGCTCTAAAAATGAAAGACGATGACAGTCGGCTTGACCAAACATGGCCTCATCCTGGAAGACTTTCTAGGGGCATCAGGAGAGCAGCTTTGCTTCTCCCGGTAAAAAAGGAACCGTTGGGGTGTACATACTCATACACCTGGACGGTCAACGTCGGCAAGGATACATGCCGACAGCCTCATCCCGAAAGATTTTTTGGGGCATCGAGAGAGTAGCTTTGCTTCTCCTGGTAAGATAAGTGGGAAATAGGTAAAACACAACTATAGACATGGTAGCCACCGCTACGGACCTCTGGCTGAAGAGCTAGAGGTCTGGTGGGTCTACTCGTCTGCCTACCGGACATCTGAGTCTAGGAGCAGATGTTCACCCGGTATGCCGCCTCCACTTCCGGGTGTAGGGATTTCTGCACCCAGTCCCAAAAGACGGGAGAGGCAGACACCTTCGGGTAGATGGTCGTCTGTAAGCGGAGATGACACGTCTAACGGTGGCCAGGTGCTTCAAAGAAAAGGGAAAGAGAAAACCTGATGATATGCTTGTAAAAACATGTAAGAAAACATGGGTTTCCATATATGGAAACCTGACGAAGGAATCATGACCGAACTGACCTCGACTGTATTGGGTGGATTGACCCGACAGGGAGGGAGGATGCCGGTACCTTCGGAAGCATATCTGAAGGAATGAGACTTGAGCATGTCCTTTGACCTTTCCCTTCGCATGGGGAAGGTCTACTACGGTCAGGGTTCGAAGGAAAGTGGCTAAGTTTGAAGCATGACGATAAGGGAGAGAGGGCTTACCTACAAAGAGACAACGGGGATGGTCGGAAGTCCTTGCTTTGGTGCGGCAAGAGGACGTCAGTGCTCTGAGCAGCTCTCCTTCGAAATCACGCTTCAGAACCTCGGGAAAAGCTTCTTAGACCGTTGGAAAAAGCTTCTCCTTCAAAACGTCGGGAAAAAAAGTCCTTTTCCATGGAACGGAGGGCCCTTTATATAGGGAATTACCTTCCGTTTTGGGTGATCCCGAGATGGAAACTCTATGTACATTTTGGTTTGATCCCATGATCCACGTGATTGATTGATTGTGAGATTTACGTAATTAAATCTTGCCATATCTTTCCAATAGATTTGAATTATTTACCCAGGCATCTACCCGATAGCCGTGATAGGTTGGCCGGTGGCCGGGTAAGGGAGATCGACATGCGTTAGGAATGTAACCAAGGATTTGGGGGAGTTAGGCTGTGATAGAGAGCTGGGATTGTGTACTGGTTCATGATCTAGAGGCCTTGTACTCTACCCCGGAAGTCGAACTCCACCCTTGCATTCCTTGCATTAGTCGAAGTTCCGTATGGTCGGCCATTTTCTCTCCACTGACGTCTGCAGGCGTGTTGATGAGTGTACCTGCATGTTGGTGGAAGAGTTCGGGATCGACTGTCGGGGTATTTTATCGGTGGGCTGGTTGGTGGCCGGCTGATTTACCCAGCCACCTGATAGGTGCTGAACATGGGTTTCAACACCAGCGAAGTGCAACTTTGGCGAGGAGGAGTTTGGGGGTAACCAGTTGCCGAGTGATATACTGGTGAGCCGGTGGGTGGCTAGTTGATTTACTTGGCCACCCGATAGATGTTAAGTGTGGGGGTCAATAGAATGCCCCTCCCTAGGTGAGGTTGTATGACCTTAGTGGAAGGAAACTGACGTCCAAGGGTTGAATGACCCTCCATGCTTAGGTGATAGATAGCGCGAGTCTTCACACTTTGTGAACACCCCTCGCTCATTACAAGTGAGATAGACTTCCTTGGAAGGTGCGTCAAGAGAAGTCTTGAGAAGTTCAAAGAGGATGCACTTTGAACTGTGATGATTGGACTTATACTCTCGATATCTTAACCAAGAGCTGCCATAGTGATGTGGACTTACATTTCTGGTCACCTAACCAGAAGATGCCTTTTGGGGAGTTAGGCTTACACTCCCAATTATCCAACCGGGAGACGCCATAAAAGGGGATGGACTTACACTTCCGGTTCTCTAACCGGAAGACGCCTTCGGTGTACCGGTAGGCCGGGTGGTGAGCTGGAAAGTTCTCCCAACCATTAACCAACGGGTATTAACCTCGTGTAGGCACATGTCATGTCTGCAGTCTGAAATCTACATGGTTATCAGTGTAGGCAGTTGTCACATCACCTCCCCTCAATTTTTGGTTCGGATGATTGCTTAACTGGCAGCCACCTTGTTGGTGCCGACATGCTGGGTAGTCACATGCAGGCGCTTTTCATGTCATGTCTCATCAATTTTTGCCTATAAAAGGGACGTGAGGGCACCCATATTTTCCATCTCTTTGCGCGACTTGCAGCTCCAGCTAGGGTTTTTCCTTGTTTCATTTTTCTTTTTTGGCGGCACGATATCTTTGCTTCTTTCTTCCTGATTTCACTATCTGCCCTTTCGTCTTCTTCCCTATTTCTCCGATCTCGTCCACTTTTCCGCCTTCCTCCCTGTTTCGTGTTCTTCTTGCCCCGTCTTCCTTATCAGCATTTTTAGCCCGAATGGCATCACCCTGTAATAGAAGATGCCCCAAGGTGTTGTGAATGCGGTCTTCTCCTTCTCTTCCTCTGCCATGAGGATTTGGTTGTAACCGGAGAATCTATCTATGAAAGAGTACACCTCGTACTTGGCGGCGTCGTTTACCAAGACATCTATGTATGGTAGTGGGAAGTCATCCTTGGGGCTAGCCTTGTTGAGGTCCCGATAGTCAACACACATGCATACCCATCCATCTTTCTTTGGTACGGGCACCATGTTTGCCACCCATTCTGGGTAGAAGATCGGCTAGAGGAACCAGACATTCAACTGCTTGTGAACTTCCTCCTTTAGTTTCTGGGCCCATTCTTGTCTCATCCATCGAGCTTTCTGCTTCATAGGGTAGGCTTTTGGTTTGAGGGGTAGTCGGTGGACTGCTACTTGTTCATCCAAACTGGGCATGTCTTCGTAACCCCACGCAAATACCTCCACGAATTCTCACAGGATTGTGAGGAGTTGTTGTCGATAAGGCTTGTGTACCTCTTTGCTAATTTTTGTTTCTTTTCAATGCTGTTCATCCCCAAGGTTTACAAGTTCAACTTCATCAGCAGAGGTTATACCGGTGGACTCAAGCGATTAGACCCATGGACTGACCTCTTCAAGTTCTTGATCTTGTAGGTGGGAGCCGTCAAGGTCCTCCGCCAATTGCTGATGCTCATGCTAAGAGGGTGCTAGATGATGAACCTAGCGAGAGCTACCTCTGTGGTCTCCTGGCTGGGTGTCGAGTAGGTATACCGGCTACCGGTTAGGGATGACGTTGAACCCTGGGAAGGCTTTGGATGAGAAGGCGACGGATTTGTCGTGCGTGCCTGCTTGAGGTGTGAGGCCGTTGGACTTCATCTGTTGCTCTGGCCACTTGGCGCATGAAGAGGGGGAGAGGCAGAATGCCCCTAGTTCTGCCCCGGTTGGAGGAACTGGCAGCCAGTTAGATAGGAGGTGGAAACCAGATAGAGTCTTGGACGAGGGCGCAACGGGCAGGTCACATTCACCTGTCCGAGTGACTGTGGAGGGGGAGGGGCAAAATGCCCCTAGTTCTTCCCCGTGATGTTGGCCAGTGTTCTGCTCGTAGAGGGTGTGACCTAGACTGAGCAAGCTAGCTGTCTCGACTCCATGATGCGGCACCCCTGCGGTGGGTTGACGGCTGCCAAATGACAGTACCAATGACCGGATGGTTCCTAGCTGTACCATGTGTTGAGCGAGACACTTGGTATGATTGCCAAGCCTCGGTCGACTTGGTCGAGTTGCCAAGTCGGTTGCTGCTGAGGATGCAGCTACCAGTGGACTTATGTTTGGGATGCCAAGCCCTACTGTTGAAGGTGCGGGTTCCGACGTGAGTCGCCTGGAAGCCATCAGGCTTGTCTCTTGACTTTGATGACCTACAAGCCTAGAGGATCCCCACTTTGATGACCTACAGGCTGGAACATTGAAGGCTGCTGGTCTGATGACAAGGGGAAGAACAATCTCGCCTCTGGCTTCATGGAGAGTGTCATCGAACCCTCTCATTACTCGGTCTGTGGGAAGCAAGTTTTCTTCTTTGATCCCTAACTTGTGTAGGACCTATAGTGGGTACAAGTTTTGCCCTGATCCGTCATCAATCATGACCATGGGGATGCACAGGTCCTTGTACTATACCCAGATGTACAAGGATAGGTTGTGATCAGTCCTGACTGGTGAGATGTCAAAGTCTGAGAAGTAGATGAAAGACGGGACTATTACTATGGCCACCATCCCTTCTATGGCTCCGGGAGTGAGGCCTTGGTTCACTTTTGCCACCTGTAGTGCCCTAAGGAGGGTTTCCCAGTGCTCGGTGGATGACCGGAGTAGATCCCATAGTGAGATATCTGCCCGTATCCCTCGTAGCTGGATTGACAAGTCTATGGGCAGTCGGTGCAAGTGAGGTAGCTGCCGGTGAAGCAAGCAGACGACTGTCGGTCGACGGTTGGCTTGGCATTGTCGGGATGGAGGTCCCCCCATGGCGCAGCTTTGGTTGATACACTTGGCCATACCTGGTTATAGCCATGCATGCGAACGGTTGTTGCTGGAATGGAGTGAAAGCTGGAGAGATGACTACCTATTTGCCCTTACACTACTCAAAGGTGGATACGGCTGGGGCAGATGGCACGGTCAAGGGTGTGAACTGTTGCCTCGCCATATGTGCTTGGAGTGGTGCTGGGGCTGCAGCTGTTGAAGCGACTGCACAGGCTGGAGTGCTGGCTGAGGGAGTGAGATTGGCCACCGAGACTTTGGGGACTGAGGGCACCGTAGAGATGGCTACTCTGACCGGGGTGGCTGGTGAGTAGAGGATCACCTTGGGTCGGGCTGGGACGACTGTCCCGGTGCCCGACACCCCTGACGAGGTAACCATAGGCGCCACCCGAACAAAGGGTCTTCTGGAAGATGGGGATGGCCCTTGTTGCAGTGTAGGTCATGAAGACTTCCTCCTCCTTCGGTGGTTGTGGATTGTGAAGACAGAGGACTGGAGTTGCTGGTAGTACGGTCGAAGCTCCTCGAGCATTGGCGAGTTGTGGGTCGGACGAATGAAGTTGATCGGGTTCAGCCAGGTGTTTCTGGCTTCCAGCGGCCGTGTTGAAGGGAGGGATCACCTTGTCCCTTGCTCGCGTCTAGTTGAATACGCGAACACCGGCTACGTTGGCCAGAATCCTTCAAGCGGATGCTGTCTTTTGTTACCGACAGCCAAGAAGATAGTGTTCACCCAAGAGTTCTCTGCATGGTTTGGGAAAGCCTACTGGCTCGGTTTCGAAGATGCGGGAGGCTGTTGAAGCTCGATGGTTCCCAAGTCGATGAGATGCTGGATAGCCTGTCTCAGCATCCGGTAGTGGTCGATCGCGTGGCTAGCAAATTGATGATACTCGCAATACTATTGCGAGTTGTACCAGGGTGGAAGAATAGCTGGGGGTGGTCTGACAGGAGGGAGCGTGAGCAGCGTGTGCACCCTGCGGAACACCTGGCTCTATGGTTCCGAGAGCGGCATGTACTTCATCACGCGTAGCTGTTGCACTTGCATAGGCAATTGGCGTGGTTGTCGCGGCTGCTGTTGAATGGGACACTATTGGTTAGCACCCATTTGGCTCCCATTTTTCCCATGGTTCCATTGACAAGAGGATCTTGGGGCTACTGCCTGCCATCGCCGTGACACTAGCAGCTCTGGTACGGTTGCCAGTGGTGGAGCCCTTGGCTTCCAAGGCTGCTGATTTGGTGCTTGTTGGGCCGTGTAGACTGGTTGCTGAACCGAGGTGATGGCCGGCAAACGATACTCCTGGGCCGGAGTGTACACCTGCTACAGCTGATATGGTGGGGGTGCGGCTGCCACGACCGTGATGGGAGACGGTTACGTGTTGTCATTCCTCCGAAAACCTCGATTGTTGCGCCTGTTGTCACTTGTTGCTGGTGCCCTAGGATGGATGTTCCCTCTAGGGTTGGCACCAAAGGGAAGGGCCGAGAATCTTCTCGTCTTTAGGAACCCCTCCAGTTGGCTACCAGCCTTGATCAGCTAGGAGAATGTGGTGTACGACTGAATGCATAGGAGCACCGCCAATGATGGCTGGGCACCCTATACAATCATGTCCAGGGAATCTTCCTTAGTTGGCTTGTCTCAGATTTGGGACGCCAATGCCCTCCATCTACCAACGTAGCTACTAAACGGCTCATTTTCACGTTGGTGGAGGTTGCAGAGGTCCTCCAACTTGGGTGCTAGGTCCAAGTTCTACGCGTATTGTTCTTGGAACATGTATACCAGTTGCTCCCAGGTGTAGACTTTCATCAAGTCCAAGGACATGTACAATGACAATGCTGGCCCATGGAGGGATTTCTGGAACAGTCGAATGAGGAGCTTCTCCTAGTGCTGCAACGCTGCCATGTCCCCGCAGTAAGCCCGAAGGTGTGCATGAGGGTCGCTGTGCCTATTGTATTTGACCAATTCGGGCATCTTGAAGTCGGGAGGGAGCATCACCTCCGGACTAAAACAAAGGTTTTGGAACGAACAAGAGGGTTTCGGTAGGCCGGACCTCATGTTCTGGAAGGATGCTTCCAGTTCGGCTATCCTTTGGAGTACTTGCCCTTGCAGGTCTAGCATTGGGGCGATAGTAGTGGCGGCCACTGACTACAGTGGCGGTTGAAAGAACTGACCTACCATGGGAGTGGTGACGATATCATATTCTTTAGTATGCGGCATCTCCGAGATGTGGATGGTTGGCCTGGGTGGGATTACTGAACTAATCCCTTGCTGTTGGTAGCGAGCCAACTAATGAGCCAAGAGAGTCCGCTCGAAATGTCCCGACCGGGGTGGTTGGAATGTGCCGGTGTTCCGCATGGGAACCGGCCTGTCACCTTCAGTTCCAGTATCTGGAGAAGTGGGCGGTGCGGGATGCAACATGACATTGTCGAATGCTGCAGTGGCAGGCTGGTCTGGTGCCCGGGGGAGATCCACAGCTCCAGGAGGTACAACGATCTGCTTGGTGAAGTTTGTCCTGGTGATGACAGGAGGTGGTGGGCTTAAGGCCATGGACAATGGCATGTAGACTACCGTAGTGACAGAGGAGGAAGTTCTGGATGCAGTAGCAAAACCTATGGCCATAGCTCTTGCTTGTGAATGGGTCTAGACAGGGGGAGCCAACGAGATCCGAAACTGCAAGGTTGAATTGCAAGGGTTCACAAGGAGAATTTGCAAGGAGAATCTGCAAAGAGAACCAAAGAAGGGTGATTTGGTTCGATGCATTTGAAAGTAGCTTCGCTTAGCAAATTTGGCAGGTATGCTAAAAAAGAAAATCCTATTAGAAAATGAAAGGTTGACTGTAAAAGAGTTGTACAAGTAAGAGTTTAAGTTGCTTGATGGAAAACATGCAGCGAGTCTCCCCAGCGGAGTGGCCAAAAATCTGGACCTTATCTTTCAACCTGCTATCACCCGAAAGCCCATGGGGTTTCACTAGCAGAGCCGGTGGATGGGCCGAGGTATAGGGAATTGAAAGGTGATTGTGTGAGCACATCGCCACGTGGGGCGGATGGCTCATTAAATGAAGTCGCCACCTTATTTTTGCATAGAAAATAAGGAAAACTGGATGGAGAAGTATTCTTCTGCCATCAAAATGGTAAAAACCGCAGAAATGATATAAAACCGTGTAAAACTATGCTAAAAATGAGAGAATTGGATACGAGACTCAAGATACTGTTAGGGAAGGTGTTAGGCACCCCCAGACAGCCCAGGTAATCCCGACCTCTCTCCGGCTCTAAAAATGGAAGACGATGACAATCAGCTCGGCCAAACATGGCCTCATCCTGGAAGACTTTCCGAGGGCATTGGTAGACCAGTTTTGCTTCTCTCGGTAAAAAAGGAACCGTTGGGGTGTACATACTCATACACCCAAACAGCCGGTGTCAGCAAGGATACATGCCAATGCCCTCATCTCGGAAGCCTTTCCGGGGCATCGGGAGAGCAGCTTGGCTTCTCTCGTTAAAGGGGAATCATCGAGGTGTACATGCTCTTACACCCAAACGGCCGGCATCGGCAAAGATACATTCCGACAGCATCATCCCAAAAGCCTTCCTGGGGCATCGGGAGAGTAGCTTTGCTTCTCCCAGTAAGATAGGAACCGTCGAGGTGTACATAATCATACACCCGGACGGCCTGCATCGGCAAGGATGCATGCCGACGGCCTTATCACGAAAGCTTTCCGGGGCATCGGGAGAGTAGCTTTGCTTCTCCCGGTAAGATAGGACCCGTCGGGGTGTACATACTCATACACCCAGATAGCTGGCGTTGGCAAGGATGCATGCCGACGGCCTCATCCTGGAAGCTTTCCGGGGCATTGGGAGAGCAGCTTTGCTTCTCCCGGTAAGATAGGAACCATCATGGTGTACATACTCATACATCCGGACGGCTAGTGTCGGCAAAGATGCATGCCGACGACCTCATCCCAGAAGGTTTTTGGGGGCATCAAGAGAGCAGCTTTGCTTCTCCTGGTAAGATAAGTGGGAAATAGGTAAAACGCGACTATAGATGTGGTAGCCACTGCTATAGACCTCTGGCCGAAGAGCCAGAGGTCTGGTGGGTCTACTCGTTTGCCTACCGGACATCCAAGTCTAGGACCAGATGTTCACTCGTTATGCCTCCTCCACTTCCGGGTGTAGGGATTTCTGCACCCAGTCTTGAAAGATGGGAGAGGCGGACACCTTCGGGTAGACGATCCTCTGTAAGCGGAGACGACACGTCTGACGGTGGCCAAGTGCTTCAAAGAAAAGGGATAGAGAAAACCCGATCATATGCTAGTAAAAACACGTAAGAAAACATGGGTTTCCATATACAAAATCCTGACGAAGGAATCGTGACCGAATTGATCTTGATTGTACTCGGTGGATTGACCTGGTAGGGAGGGAGGTTGCCAATACCTTCGGAAGCATATCCGAAGGAATGAGACCCGAGCATGTCCTCTGACCTTTCCCTTCACGTGGGGAAGGTCTAGTACGGTCAGGGTTCGAAGGAAAGAGACTAAGTTCGAAGCATGACGGTAAGGGAGAGAGGGCTTACTTGCAAAGAGACGTTGGGGATGGTCGGAAGTCCTTGCTCTGGTGCAGCTAGAGGATATTGATGCTCCGAGCAGCTCTCCTCCGAAATCACGCTTTAGAACCTCGAGAAAACCTTCTCAGACCATTGGAAAAGGCTTCTCCTTTAGAATGTTGGGAAAAAAAGTCCCTTTGCATGGAACGGAGGGCCCTTTATATAGGGAATTACTTTCCATTTTGGGTGATCTTAGGATGGAAACTCTGCGTACATTTCAGTTTGATCCCGTGATCCTCGTGATTGATTGATTGTGGGATTTATGTAATTAAATGTTGGCATATCTTTTCAATAGATTTGAATTATTTACCCAGGCATCTACCCGACAGCCGTGACAGGTTGGCCGGCGACCAGGTAAGGGAAATCGACATGTGTTAGGAATGTAACTAGGGATCTGGGGGAGTTAGGCCATGACAAAGAGTTGGGATTGTGTACCAGTTCATGATCCGCAGGCCTTGTACTCTACCCTGGAAGTCAAACTCCGCCCTTGCATGCCTTGCATTAGCCAAAGTTCCATATGGTCGGCCATTTTCTCTCCATTGTCATCAGCGGGTGTGTTGATGAGCATACTTGCATGTTGGTGGAAGAGTTTGGGATCGGCCGTCGGGGTATTTTACTGGCGGGCTGGTTGGTGGCTAGTTGATTTACCTGGCCACCCAATAGGTGTTGAACATGGGTTTCAATACCAGTGAAGTGCAACTTCGCCGGGGAGGAGTTTGGGGGTAACCGGCTACCGGTGGGTGGTTGGTTGATTTACCCGGCCGCCCGATAGATATTAAGTATGGGGGTCAACAAGAGGGATATCAAATTTTAGTTTAGTGGAATACTTGCATTATTTGTGAAGCAAAATCGATTCTTCATAGTCTTCTAGAGTGAATTAGATAGTTTTATTTGAATCTACAAGAAGGGAGTTGTGCTTAAATGTTGTAAGGAATCTCATTAAATAAAATTGAGTTTTTTTTGAAAATTTTGTGTGATTGTGTTCTTGTTTATTTGCTAGAGATTAATTTTTCTAAAGACACAATTCACCCTACTCTTGTGATCCTAAATACTACTAAATTGATCCTACAATTGGTATCAGAGCTTAATTTCTTTACTATTGTTTAAGATCTTACTGCTTAGTTTATTTCATATATAGCTAGTATCTTTCTCTATTTTAATATGTGAAATACAATGACAAATAATTCTTCAAACAATGTTATTGTTATGATTGAA
>JAMKPZ010001456.1:0-28614 GCA_024699675.1 Amphibolis antarctica | reverse complement strand
TTTAATTTTGTTGTAAAATTTGTTTAAATGTAATTGTAAATTTGTAATAATGTAAATATAAAATACGTAATTCATTAATAAATAAAAATTTAATTTAATTATATGCATTGTTGTCTGATTGTCTCATTTATTAAGTTGTTGAATACTTGAATGTTAAATTAAATATAAATATTGATGGTTGAACAGTCATATGCACAGGCGGGCGGACTAGGGAACTGTGCCTGGGCCGACAGCCGGGTCATTGGGTCGGTTGCCAGGTCATTGGGCCGACAGCTAGCTCGCAGTGCCGGGTCCCGCTATCCCACTATCCCGCTGTCCCACTCAAGGTGGAAGGTCAGAAGGGTGAAAGGCCGTGCGGGCCGGTAGGGACCGTGGGGTGAACAGTTACGTGGGTGGGAGGGGGGTGAACCGTGAACAGGTTGTATGGCTGGTGGGGGAGACGGGTTGCCAGGTCTTGGACCGACTGTCGGGTCATTGGGCCAGCCGCCGGGTCGCAACGCTGGGTCCTGGAAAGAATTGTGTTGGTCAAACTCGTGCCATTGATCGACACGAATAGTGTTTTTTCGTGCCACAAGCCGTGCTTGGGCTAGCCCATTGGTGGTGTGGGTTGTGCCGTGTGAGCACAAAAATCGTGCCTTACTAGGCCGACATGGTACGATTGACAAGCCTACCAGGAACTAGTTATGAGGATTATAATTATTCTAATTTAGAGGAGATTATTCACCTATGGAGTTTAATGATTACTCTTCATAGCTTGTTTCAAAAGGATTTAATGTTAATTCTCAAAATAACTATAACTAGAATGACAATTCTAATTTATGGGAATGTAATGACAATTCAGGTATGTAGAATTATTATTCAAAGTATAATCATATGAATGAAAATCAAAATTATTAATCAAATATATCATTACAAATACAACAATTAATGGATAAAATAGATGAATCAATGTGAAATATTGAAGAGAGTAATAGATTGAATGAATTACAAAATGATAATTATTTAAACTAGTCAATCTTACAAGAGGGTTAGAATGTTCAAGGAATTAATACAGGTTTAACAAATCTTGATGATAATTATTTAAACTAGTAAATTTTAGTGCACCCAGAGCAGATAATGTGTCAAAAAAAGAATCAAAGGATATAAGTATTATGTTAAGATCTGGTGTAACTTATGAAGGTTGTAAAAATGATGATAAAGAAGAATGAATTAATGGAAATTTCACAAAGAAAGACGAAAATAATGTAAAATCTAGTCTAGAAAACAAAGTTGATGCTGAGTTAGAGGATAATATAGAAATTGAAAATAGTAAAGAATCTAAAAATAGTGAAGAAATCGAGAACAAGGTTATTAAGAAAGATGTTAAAAATGGAGATAAGTTAACAAAAGAAAATCACTTTCCATTTCCACATAGAATGAGAAATGTTAAGGACGAATAATTGGAACAAAGCAGTAAAATATTTGAGCAAGTTAAAGTCAATATACCATTATTGGAAATTATTAGACAAGTTTCTTCTTATGGAAAATATCTTAAAACTCTTTGTACTAAGAATAGAAGGAAGAAAATATTAAGAAAGGCATTTTTAGCTAAAGAGGTAAGCTCCATGTTAATTAATCTTATACCTGAAATATTAAATGATCCAAGAACTTCTATTATTTCCTACTATATAGGAGATTGTTATTTTAATACAATGTTAATAGACTTAGGAGCTGGAATTAATTCTATTTATGAGAAGTTAAAATTGGATAATATCAAACTTACTATAACAGTTATTCAGCTAGCGGATAAATCCATAAGAATACCTTTAGGAAAAGTGAAAGATATTTTAGTAAGTGTTATGGAATTTGTCTACCCTGTTGATTTCACTGTAATGGAAACAAATGCTTCAAATATAAATCAAGATCAAGCTATAATAATTTTAGGAAGGCCATTTTTAGCTACAGCCAAGGCTTGCATAAGTTGTAGAAATGGTTGGATGGATTAGCTTGGGGTGATCAAAAGTTAGAACTGAATATTTTCAATGGAATCAAGAAAAATTTTAAAGAGCTTCAATTTAAAAATTTTAAAGTTAATCTAATTGAAACTTTTAAAATAGATGAGGATTTTAATGTAGAGGAATTAGATCATGTTGAAAGATGTGTAATACCAACTAAAGAAATGTTAAAAGAGGAGATATCTGAGAAAATTGAAATTATGGACATAAACATAGAAAAATTCAAAAATGATAACAAATCTTTAATTTTAGAATATCTTGTTTTTGAACTGAAACCACTTCTAGAAAATCTAAAATATGCATTTTTGGAGAAAAACGAAAATCTACCAATCATTATTGCTTTTGATTTAACATTAATACAAGTAGAAAGTCTTTTAAAATTGTTAAGAAAGCATAAAGGAGCAATAGGATGGTAGATGTCAGACATAGAAGGTATAAGTACAACTATTTGCCAACATAGATAGTACCAAAAAAATCTGGGATAACAGTTGTAGAAAATGACAACAAGGAATTAGTTCCTACTAGAGTTCAAATTGGTTGGAGGGTTTGTATCGATTATAAAAGATTGAATGCAGCAACTAGGAAAGATCACTTTCCACTGCCTTTTATAGATCAAATATTAGAAAAATTTGTAGGGCACGAGTATTATTGTTTCTTAGATGACTATTCAGGTTATAATCAAATTCCTGTTTTACTTGAGAATCAAGAGAAAACAACTTTTACATGTCCTTTTGGAACATTTGCCTTTAGTCTTATGCCTTTTGGGCTATGCAATGCACCTACTACATTTCAAAGATGTATGACAGACATCTTCACGAATTTTATAGATGAATTTTTAGAAGTGTTTATGGATGATTTTTCTATATATGGAAACTCATTTGAGAAATGTTTAAGTAATTTACATAAAGTGTTAGAGAGATGTGAACAAGAAAAGTTAGTTTTAAACTGGGAAAAATGTCATTTTATGGTTAAACAAGGAATAGTCTTAGGACATGTTATTTCTGTTGAAAGGATAAAAGTGGAATTAATATCTAATTTACCTATTCCTAGAACAATTAAAGATATAAGAGCATTTTTAGGACATGTTGGTTTTTATAGAAGATTTATTAAAAAATTTAGTAAAATTTCCTGAACCTTAACTCAATTGTTGATTAAAAATGCGCAATTTGATTTTATTGAGGAATGCACCAAAAGCTTTTAATTTTCTAAAAGAAGCCCTGACCACTTCACCTATAGTTTATGCACCCAATTAGTCTCAACCTTTTGAATTAATGTGTGTTTCCCCCATGCTTAAGGGCCTATCGGGCGGTCAACAGGCTTGGGAGACTCTGCTGGGGAGACTCGCTACATGTTGTCGATCAAATGACTCAGACTCTCACTTGTACGGCTCTTTTACAGTCAGCCTTTTATTTTTCATGGTTTCTGGGCTACTCACGTTGGAACCCACTCCGTCAACATAGGGCTTGACAACCCAATGAAGACGTCACTACTGGGTTTGGCATCCCTCGCACAAGTGCGCTGGTAGCTGTGTCCTCAGCAACCACTGACTTGGCAACCTGACCAAGTGGGCCAGGGCTTGGCATCCCACACACAAGTGCGCCAGTAGCTTCGTCCTCAGCAGCCACTGACTTGGCAACCCGACCAAGTCGGCCGAGACATGGCAATCACACCAAGTATCTCACTCGACATAGGGAACAACAGCAGACAACCTTCTGGTCACCGTTACGATCATCTGGAAACTGTCAACTCTCAGCAGGGGTGTCGCATCATGGAGTTGGGACAACCAGCCTGCTCAGTCTTAATAGCATCCTCAACAAGTAGAGCACTGGCCAACATTGCAGAGCAGAACTAGGGGCATTCGCCCCTCCCCGCCACAATCACTCGAACAGGTGAACGTGACCAGCCCGTTGCACCCTCGTCCGTGACTCTATCTAGGTTCTGCCTCCTGGCAAGCTGGCCTCCGGCCCAAACACCCAGCATTCCACCCAAACCTCCAGAAGACGAACACCTTAGAGCAAAACTAGGGGCATTCTGCCCCTCCCCCTCTTCAGGCGTTCTTTGACCAAAGTAGAGGGTGAAGCTCAAACGGCCTCGTGCCTCAAGTAGGAGGATGTGACAAGCACGTCGCGCACTCGACCAGAGCACGTCACGGTCGCCGCCTTTAGACGTCCCGGCCGTGAAATGTCCACCACCAGCTTTTCCCACTAGCTGACTAAGAGGCCAGCTCCTCGCGGCCGTACGTGACAAGCATGGCACGTACCTGACCAAGGTTCATCACGGTCGCCGCCTTCGGACAAGCCAGCCACCGGTGTCTCAAACCGACACCCTGCCAGCTGACCGAGAGGCCAGCTCCCCATGGCTGTATCTAACAAGCACGTCACATACCCAATCGAGGCTCATCACAGCCGCCGCCTTACATAGGCTAGCCAACGGTGTCTCAGATTGACACCCTGCTAGCTGACCGAGAGGCCAGCTCCCTGTGGCTATACGTGACAAGCATGTCACGTACCCAACCGAGGCTTATCATAGTCGCTGCCTTCAAACAGGCCAGCCATCGGCGTCTCAGACCGATGCCCCACCAGCTGACCGAGAGGCCAGCTCCCCGCGACCGTACGTGACAAGCACGTCACGTACCCAACCGGGGCTTATCACGGCCGCCGCCTTCAGATAGGCTGGCCGTCGATGTCTCAGACCGGCTCCCCAGGACCATGAAAGACAAACTCGACTAGGGACCATAGCAGCCACCACCTTCAGATAGGCCGGTCGTCGGCTTTTCAGACTAGCTTCCCACGGCCATGAATGAGACCAACTTGTCACTTCCTCTTTTGGGGTCTACTCGATTTCCGCATACTGTCCAACTGGCCACCAGTGTCTCAGACCAACACCCCACCAGCTGACCGAGAGGCCAACTCCTAACGGCCGCCACCTTCAGACAGGCTGGCCAACGATGCCTCAGACCGACACCCTACCAGCTGATTGAGAGGCCAGCTCCCAATGGCCACTGCCTTTAGATAGGCCGACCGTCGCCTCAGACAGGTCAGCCACCGGTGTCTCAGACTGACACCCCAGACCTTTGGGAGGTGCTATCCAGACCTTTGGGATGAACCACCGACCCCAGGAGTGATACCAACTACATCTGGGTTACCACGCTACAAACCCGAGCATCCAAACTTTTGGCTCTGACGGTGTCAAGGCAAAACAGAGTGAGTAATCCAGGATTGTCCTTATCTCCATGGTTTTTTCCAATTCTGAGTGATTACAAAATACTAGTGGGAGATCACTTCTCCTCCCCCGAATGAGTATCCAACCTCCCATTTTTACCTAGCCCGAGTGCCACACGACAATGAGGGAGATCACAAACTTCAGCTCCCTCTAGGTAAGGTATTCCCCTTGTACCCAACTGCAACAATATCAGGTTATTCTGCTTGCCAACAGCACGTGGGGTGGGCTAGTAGTACTCTTTTATTCAATTTTTTATTTTGATCTACTATTTTGTGAAAAAGAAAGAATAGCAAAAAGTAGAAAGAAAAAAAAAAGAACAGAAAAATGAAGAAGAAGAAAAGTCAGTGGCTAGAATTCTTCTTCAAGTGAAAAAAAAAAAAAAGAGAAAGAGGAAAAAAAAAAAAAACAGAGAAAAAAAAAGAGAGAAGAAAAAGTTACTTATTGTTGAGTCCTAAAAGAAAATGGACTCATGTGTAAGGGAAGCGTAGATTTTTGGATTTCACCGACTATAGGCAATCCTATACCTGACTTGTTGCGATTGACCAAGTATTCCCTTCTTTCAAGGCTTGGCAACCCATCGTAGTCCACCAATATAATCGGGTGCCGGAAACCATTTGTCGACACCCACTTCTCCCTTTTTCTCTTGTCCTAGGGCTTGACATCCCAGCTAAGTTGTCAACATAGGGCTTGGCATCCCTTACAAAAGACCTGCCAGCAGCTACGTCCTCAACAGCATTGGGCTTGGCATCCCGCTGAAAGTCGCTTCCACCCCCAGGTTCCGATGCCCACGTTTTTGGAACCCACATAGTTCTATCCGTCATCTCCACACCCCCGAAGCGAACTTGTGAGGAAGAATCAGCATAACTATGGGCAGAAGGACAGCTCTCGGATCTCTCCTCTCGACCTGTCTTTGTCGCCAGAGGGTCGCTTCCACTGGACAAGGGAACCACGTTTCCAAGCACACTCGCATGAATGTCCAGTGGTTTTCTTT
The DNA here is from genome assembly GCA_024699675.1 of Amphibolis antarctica. NCBI lineage: Eukaryota > Viridiplantae > Streptophyta > Magnoliopsida > Alismatales > Cymodoceaceae > Amphibolis > Amphibolis antarctica. The sequence continues at coordinate 22,407 of JAMKPZ010001456.1, read as the reverse complement.
TGACGTGAGGTGAGACACCTTTCATTCCCCTACAGGTTCAAATAGCACTATTGGGTCGGAACAGCTACCTTGCATGGACTCCATCGCAGGCAGTCGCCTAAAAACCCCTCTACAAAACCAACGAGACGAAACACAAGAGAGAAGGTCACCAGAGAGTGTCTCAACCTCTTCACACACCTCACCACATGTATTCACGGATAAGGGGAGGGAACAACACTCCCTCCCCACCTTTGAAAACTAACGTACAAATGAGTGTGTAGGTAAACAACCCAGTCGGATAGTTCAGTCGGCTGCCGCTTAGGAGACACGGCTGCCTGCAAGGGGCTGGCACGTCGGCCGCATCCAACACTAAGATGTTGACCGTTCCTCACAGGAACGAGGGAGGCTTGCCCACGCGCGCTGCCCAGCTCAGACAGGTGGGCACCAATACCACAACTCGCGCTAGACGAGACGTCATGCGTAGAAATAGACGGTTGCCAAGTAAATCAACCGATAGCCACTGCTAAAACACGGCGACCCAAATGGAGCAGACACCCGCAGAGCAAAGGAGTTGCAGCCACACAATACCTGACTCGGAGTGCCGGACGTTGCTTCCTATGGCCCGGCTAAAACGCCGCATCGCACAAAGACAAGGAAGAAGCACAAGGTACATAAGGACAGTCCACGTCACTATCCCTCTGGCGCCTGTCCTTCCGGCGCTCCCAATCGGCCTCTCAAGCCTCCATCCACTCCAAGAGCTCAACCACTCTACCAGTCAGTAAGTTTAAGGTGGCCTCCGGTTAGAAAACTGGAGGTGTAAGTCCAACCTCTCCTTCTTAAGGTGGCTTTCGATTGAACAATTAGGAGTGTAAGTCCATCCCCGTTAAGGCATCTTCTGGTTAGGCAACCAAGAGTGTAAGTTCACACTACCATAGTGACTCTCGGTTAAGATACCAAGAGTATAAGTCCAGTTATCCCGGTTTAGAGTGCATCCTCTCTGAACCTCTCAAGACTTTTCTTGACGCACCTTCTAGGAAAGTCTAATTCATAACGAGCGATGGATATTCACAAAGTGTGAAAACCTCGCATTATTTACCACTCACGCATGGAGGGTCATTCAACCCTAGGACATCAGTTTCCATCCACTCAGGTCATACAACCTCGCTTAGGGAGGGGCATTCTGTTGACCCCCATGCTTAAGGGCCTATCAAGCGGTCAACAGGCCGATCGCCGGCTTCTCAAACCGGCTCCCCCGGCCTCCCCCAGCTAAGAAGACATGCTTAACCTTTTTGGGTGGCTGGGTAGAACAGCCGGCCAACCATCGGCACACTGGTAAAATACCCTGGTGGTCGACCTCTAACTCCCCCACCAACGTGCAGGTGCGTTCGTACGCCTAGTCTGACTTCCGGGAAAAACACACAGCAACTGGATCCTCAATCGGTGCAAAACCCCAGCTATCTGCTATGGCCTATTCCCCCGAATCACGGGCGACATTCACAACGATCTCTAGCACCCGGCGCCCGGCTAATATGTCGCGGCTACCGGCTACCCACCCGGGGAGAGAATGCAATCAATCAAAAGGATACAGCGAGATTTAATTACTTAAATCCTGCCAACCAATCAATCACGCGGATCATGGGATGGGACCGAGACATACGCCAGGTTTCCATCCCTGGATCCCCCGAAGAAGGAAGGAAATTCCTTATAAAAGAAGGGGCCTTCCGCCCCATAGAGAGAGGCTTCCACCCTTGGGAAAGACGCTGGTTCGGACGAGTGATTGGAGGTTCTGAAGGAGAAGAGCTGCTCGGAGCCCCGACGCCCCCCCTTGCCACACCGGAGTGAGGACTTCCAATCACCGCCAATGACTCTCTGCAGGTAAGCCCCCTCCTTCCTCGTCATTTTACGTACGATTTAGCGACGTCTTCCTTGAGTCCCGACTGTACTAAGCCTTCCCTACGCAAGAGGAAAGGTTGGAGGATATGCTCGGGTGGCATTCCTTCGGATACACTTTTGAAGGTACTGGCAGCTGCCCTCCTGGACGGGTGAACCCACCCGGTACGGTCAAGTTCGGTTCGGTCGCGACCCCTCTATCTGGTCCTTTTACGTGGAAACTCGCAGTTTCCCCATGTGTTTTATGTGTTTTATCCGTTTCCTGCATATCTCACCGGGAGGAGTAAGACTACCCTCCCGATACCCCGAAAAGACTTCTGAGATGATGCCACCGGCATGCATCCTTGCCGGCATCGGCCGTTCGGGCATACGAGCATGTACAACCCGACGGTTCCTAATCTCTGGGAGGAATAAGACTACCCTCCCGATGCCCTGGAAAGACTTCTGGGAAGACGCCGCCGGCATGCATCCTTGCCGGCGTCGGCCGTTCGGGCGTATGAGCATGTACGACCCGACGGTTCCCGATCCCCGGGAGGAGTAAGACTACCCTCCCGATGCCCCGGAAAGACTTCCAGGATGATGCCACTGGCGTGCATCCTTGCCGACGTTGGTCGTTTGGGCGTACGAGCATGTACGACCCGACCATTCCCGATCCTTGGGAGGGGTAAGACTACCCTCCCGATGCCCCGGAAAGACTTTCGGGATGACGCCACCGGCATGCATCCTTGCCGACATCAGCTGTTCGAGCGTATGAGTATGTACACCCGGCAGCTGGCTGATTTACCCGGTAGCCCACTCTTTTTCCACGTGACATCTCGTCTCATGCGGGTTGTGGTCCGTTGCATGGTCGGGTATCTTAAGCGGCAACCGACTGATTTACCCGACTAGCTTGTTTCTGCACACTCGTTTGTACATTAGTTTCCCAAGGTGGGGAAGGAGTGTTGTTCCCTCCCCTTATTTGTGAACATATGTGGTGAGTTGTGTGAAGAAGTCGGGACACTCTCCGATGACTCTCTTTCCTGTGTTTCGTCTTGTTGACTTTGTAAAAGGGTTTTCAAGCGGCTGCCTGCGATGGATTCCGCACAAGGTAGCTGTTCCAACCCAATTGTGCTATCTGGACCTGCAGGGGAATGAAAGGTGTCTCACCTCACATCAAAAGACAACCGCTAGACATTCACGTAGGTGTGCTTGGAAACGTGGTTCCCTTGTCCAACGGAAGTGACCCCTAAGCGACAAAGACAGGTCGAGAGGAGATATCTGAGAGCTGTCCTTCTTCCCATAGTTATGCTGATTCTTCCTCACAAGTTCACTCTGGGGTTGTAGAGATGACGAATAGAACTATGCGGGTTTCGGAAACGTGGGCATTGGAACTTGGGGGTGGAAGCGACTTTCAACGGGATGCCAAGCCCAATGCTTCTGAGGACGCAGCTGCTAGTAGGTCTTTTGTAAGGGATGTCAAGCCCAATGTTGACGACTTAGCTGGGATGTCAAGCCTTAGGACAAGAGAAAAAGGGACAAGTGGGTGTCGGCAAGTGGGTTTCGGCACCCAGTTGTGTTGGCAGACTTTGGTGGGTTGCCAAGCCCTAAAAGAAGGGGATACTTGGTCAATCGTGACAAAGCCGAGTATGGGACTGCCAACAGATGGCGGAATCCTAAGATCTATCATTCCCTTACACAGGAGTCTATATGCTTTCAGGACCCAGCAACAAGTACCTTTTCTTTTTCTTTTTCTCTCTTTTTTTTTTTTCTTTTCCCTTTTCTCTTTTTTTTTTTTTCTTTTTCCTTTCTCTCTTCTTTTCTATTGAAGAAGGATTCTAGCCACTGACTTTTCTTCTTCTCTTTTTTTTTTGTTCTTTTCTATTACAAAATAGAAGGTAAGAAAACTGAATAAAAGAATGCCACTACCCTCCCCACGTGCTGTTGGCAAGCAAAATAACCAGACGTTGTCGCGGTTGGGTCCAAGGGGGAATACCTTACCTAGAGGGAGCCCAAGGTTGTGATGTCGCTCATTATCGGGTGGCACTCGGGCTAGGTAAAAATGGGAGGTTGGATACTCATTCGAGGGGAGAAGTGATCTCCCATCGGTATCTTGTAACCACTCAGAATCAACAAAGACCATGGGGATAAGGACGAACCTGAATTTCTCACCCTGTTCCATCTTTGTGCCATCGAAGTTAAACAAGATGGGCGCTCGGGTTTTTGATGTAGAAATCTGGATGTAGTTGGTGTCACTCATGGGGTCAGTAGTTCGTCCCAGAGGTCCGGATAGCACTTCTTGAGTCGGATGTGCCGCCTGCTACTGCAAACTATTCTCACCGCCAGCTATGGATGCGGCTGTCGAGTATGTCAGAGGTGGCAACCGGTGGTGGGCCGATTGGACGGTGGAGTGTAAGTTTTGGGCAACAGGTTGTGGATGACGGCCAAGTTGTTTTCCAGCTTCCTGGTGTTTCTTCCGGCGAATGGTGAGTCGGTTGTTTTGTGGTTCTGAAACTGAGGGGACGCAGGCATGTTCCAATGGATTGTGACTCGGAACACACACAAACATTTGGGGTGAAGATTTTGGCTAGCTCTGCCGACCCTCTTCCTTTCCCATATGGACGAGGCTGGATGACTAAAGAGTGGGACCTGCTTACCATATGTACATCGTGTGTGCATCATGCGACGTGTGAGTCATAAGAGGGAATTCACTGAGGAAAAGAGCATACCTGTCCGGACCTGACCTCTCGGTCAGTCAGTGGAGAGTCGGACGGAGACGTTAGTCGTCGACTTATCTGAAGGCAGCAGCCGTGATGAGCCCTGTTCATGCTCATCCCTCATGGCCATAGGGAATTGGCCTCTTGGTCGGCTTATGAGGAGTCAATTTGAGGAGCCGGCGGTTGGCCTATCTGAAGGCGGCGGCCATGATGATCCCTGGTTGAGTTTGTCTTCCTTGGTCCTAGGGAGCTGGCTCGGTGGCTTGAAGGCGACTACTGAGTGCACGAAACGGGACGGAGGGACAGAATGCCCCTAGTCCTGCCCCAAGGTGCAGATCTTCTGGAAGAGGTGGGTGGATTTCCGGTTGGAAGTGCCGGCGGCCGGTTGGATAGTGTCGGCAACTGGGTAAAACCCCTAGAAGAAGTTGGTTGTTCTGTGCTGCGGGGAGCTGGTCCGAGAAGCCGGCAGCCGGCTTCTCCGAAGGTGGCAGCCATGATGATCCCCGGTCGAGCTTGTTTTTTATGGCCCTAGGGAGCTGGCCTCTCGGTCAACTTGTGGGGAACTGGCCCACTGAGTTTCACTATTGACGACTACTGAGTGCACGAGATGGGACGGAGGGGCAGAATGCCCCTAGTCCTGCCTCGAGGTGCAGGTCTTCTGGAAGAGATGGGCAGATTTCTGGTTGGAAGTGTTGGCGGCTGGTTCGATAGTGTTGACGGTCGAGTAAAACCCCCAGAAGAAGTTGGTTGTTCTGTGTCACGGGGAGTCGGTCCGAGAAGCCGGCAGCCGGCCTTTCTGAAGGCAGCAACCGTGTTGATCCCCGATTGAGTTCATCCTTCATGGCCTTGGGGAGCCGGTCCGTTGAAGCCGACGGTTAGCCTATTTGAAGGCAGCGGCCGCTATGATCCCCGGTCAAATTCATCTGTGGGTAGAACTTCTTCAGCTGCGACAGATTGACCTGGCCGAACTCTTGTTGGGTGGCTTCATCAAAAAGGTAAGCCCCCCCCCCCCCCCCGCACTAAGGGTCTTAGTGATGACGTATGGGCCATGCCAGTTTGGGGAAAATTTTCCCGTGGAACTTGTTGGGAAGATGGCACGAAGGACTAAATCACCGGGCGTGAGGAGCCAGGGATGGACTTTCTTGTTGTAAGCCCTTGCCATCTTTCATTGATAAGTCTGAGCATGGTCCAATGCTCTCAACCTTCTCTCGTCTAGGAGGTTGAGCTACAATAGGCGTGATTCCAAACACTGGTCATTGGAGTCTGCTGCTTCTTTGAGGATGCGAAGGGACGGGAGTTCTACCTCCACCGGCAACACTGCTTCGGACCCGTATATTGGTGAGTATGGCGTTGCTCTGGTGGTGGTCCGCAGGGATGTCCGATAGGCCCAGAGTGCGTACGGGAGGTGGTCATGCCAGTCCTTGTGTGTTCGGACCATCTTCTTGAGAATTCAGACCAGTGTCCTGTTAGCCGCTTCAACCGCTTCGTTCATCTATGGCATGTAGGGGGACGCCCTTAGGTGACGGATATGGCACTGCTTGAGATAGCTCGTGACCTACTTGGCTATAAAGTTAGTGCCGTTGTCGGTCACCACCTCGAAGGGTACACCATACCAGGTGACGATGTTGTTGCGCAAGAACCTCTGGTTGGCAACTGTCGTGACTATTTTTTAAGAAGCCGCTTCCACCCACCTAGTGAAGTAAATCGATGGCCATCAGTATATATCGATATCCATTGGTGGCTGTTGGCTTGACCTCGCCTACCACATCTAAGGCCCACATGGAGAATGGCCAAGGGGAAGCCATGTTGTATAATTCCTTAGGGGGCACAAGGATGAGGTTTCCATGTACCTGGCATTGGTGACAGCGACAGACGTACGTGGTGTAGTTTGCTTCCATTGTGCTCTAGTAGTAGCCTTGGAGCATGATCTTTTTCGCTAGGAGGATCCCATTCATGTGGGATCCACAGACACCTTCATGGATTTCTTGCATAACCGTACGTGCCTCGGGTGAGGTTACACACTAGAGAAGAGTCTGGTTGTGAGATCTTTTGTAGAGCTGTCCCCCGCTGAAGACGTAGCTAGCTGCCAATCTTGACAACGTACGTTTGTCTTGGGTGGTAGCCTCTGATGGGAACTCTCCGGTCTCCAAGAAGGTTTGTATGTTTGAATACCAGGGGAAATTTTCTTGCTGTGAGTTCTCCAACTCGCCGTATGGGGACCTGGGGTCTGCATTATTTGGTTCGTTGACTGGGGCCGGTTCTCTATGTTGGTCGGTAGTTTGCCAGTTGCTAGGGCAGCTAGTCGGATGCAGGGCCGAGGGTCTAACGTCTGCTTGCTCAGGGACTTATGTGAGGCAGTAGATGTTTTCGCTGTAGGCTGGCTGGTGAAGTGTTGTGACTTCTATGGCTATGCTCCGACCCTCCCTGACCGCTACCCATGATGCTAGGATGGCCAGAGCGTCCACGTACGGGTTATGCTTGCGGTCGACATGTTGGAATTGGACGAACCGGAAGTTGCTTGCTAATTGCAGTATGAGTTCCAGGTATGGCTGGAGCTTGGGGTCTCGGGTTTTCCACCTATTGAGGGTTTGAGAGATTACCAGCATGGCGTCGTCGAATACGCACAGGTGGGTGACCCAGAGTTCTAGTGCGAGTTGTAGCCCCGTGATGCAAGCCTCGTATTCTGCCTCATTGTGCGAGCATGTGAAGAGAAGCCGCTTGGCTACGAGTAGCATCCATCCTTGGGGATCTACTAGGACGACCCCTACCCCACGGCCTTTAGTGTTGACCGCTCCGTCAAAGTACAAGGTATGGGGTTCCGGCTGGTCAGGATCTGGCTGGTCTAGATCTGGCTCGTTAATGGTGAAGATGGGCTCATCTGGGAATGAATCCTCCAATGGTTGGTAATCTGGCAAGGGCTAGTGTGCCAGCTGGTCGGCCATGGCTTGGGCCTTCATGGACTTCTAGGATACATACCAGATGTCGAACTCTACAAGGAGCATTTTCCATTTCACGCATTTTCCTACCAAGGTTGGCTGGTTGAAGAGGTAGCGCAGGGGATCCAGCTAGCTAAGCAACAAAACCGGATAGACCACTAGGTAGTGCTGTAGCTTTTTCACCGTCCATACTAACGAGAGGCAATATTTTTTAATCAGCTCATACTGTTCCTCTGCCTCGGTAAACTTTTTACTAAGGTAGTATATGGCCTGCTCGATTCTGCCGGTGGTATCATGATGGCCCAACACTGCGCCCATGGAGGAAGTTGTGACCGACATGTATAGGAAGAGCGGTCGCCCAGGATGAGGTGGCACGAGAACCGGTGGCTGGGACAGTTGCCACTTGATGTGGTCGAACACCACTTGGCATTCTGTCATCCATGTGAAGTTGGCATTTTTCTTTAACAGCTTGAAGAAGGGCTCGCAAATCGACGTGAGGCGCAAGATGAAGCGCTCGATGTATTGTAGCCTTCCCAACAAGCTCTGGATCTGTTGTTCCGTCTGTGGGTGAGGCATATCTAAGATTCCTTTTGCTTTGTCTAGATCTACCTCAATTCCCTATTTGCTGATGACGAAGCTGAGGAGTTTTCTAGTGGTGGCCCCGAATGTTGATTTTGACGAGTTTAACCTGAGCTTGTACTTCTTTAGGCACTCAAACAATCTTCTTAAGTGTTTGAGATGCTGCTGATGAGAGTGTGCCTTCACTACCATATCGTCGACATAGACTTTGACTTCTTTGTGCATCATGTCATGGAAGAGGGTGGTCATGGCTCTTTGATAAGTAGCACCAGCATTTTTGAGCCTGAATGGCATCACCCTGTAATAGAAGACACCCCAAGGGGTTGTGAATGCGGTCTTCTCCTTGTCTTCTTCTGCCATGAGGATTTGGTTGTATTCGGAGAATCCGTCCATGAAGGAATACACCCCGTACTTGACGGCGTCATCTACCAAGACATCTATGTGTGGTAGTGGGAAGTCGTCCTTGGGGATAGCTTTGTTGAGGTCCCGATAGTCGACACACATGCGTACTCGCCTGTCTTTCTTTGGGACGGGTACCATGTTTGCCACACATTCTGGGTAGAAGACAGGCTAGAGGAATCAGACATTTAACTGTTTGTGGACTTCTTCCTTCAACTTCTGGGCCCATTCTTGTCTCATTTGCCAAGCTTTTTGCTTCACAGGTCGAGCTCCCAATTTGAGGGGTAGTCGGTGGACTGGTACCCGTTCATCCAAATCGGGCATGTCTTCATAATCCCATGCAAATACTTCCACAAATTCTCGTAGGAGCGCGAGGAGTTGTTGACAATATGGCTCGAGCACCTCTTTGCTAATTTTTGTTTCTTTTCGATGCTATTCATTCCCAAGGTTTACAAGTTCGATTTCGTCAGTAGACGTTATACCAGTAGACTCGGGTGGTGTACCCTCTCTTTCATCCGGCTATCACCCAGAAGCCCACGGGTATCCATTAGCCCCGCCGGCGGATGGGCCAGGGTATAGAGAATTGAAAGGTGTTTGTGTGAGTACATCACCACGTGGGGCGGATGGCTCGTTGAACAGAGTCTCCACCTTATTTTTGGGTAGAAAACAAGGAAAATCGGATGTGAAAGTGTCCTTCCACCATCATAATGATAAAACCACGGGAATCATGTAAATTCGTGTAACACAAGAGAACTAGATGTAGGGCTCAGGATACTGTTGGGGAAGGTGTTAGGCACCCCCAGACAGCCCAGGCATTCCCGGCCTCTCTACGGCTCTAAAACGGAAAACTACGACAATCAGTCTGGCCACACACGACCTCATCCTGGAAAACTTTTCAGGGGATCGGGAGGAATAACTTCATTCCTTCCAGTAAAACGAACGAAGATTGAATAGTGCAGGGTTTCACACCGGATCTGGTGGTGAATGGGGGAGAGAAAGATACGAAGGTCACCTTTACGGACCTCTCAGCAGAGGAACTGAAGGTCAGATGAGATAGCCGACTGGGCCACTGGACAGTCGGCTAAATATGTCGGCTGCTGCGTCATATCCCCTCTTTGACCGGAGGTGAGAACATACGTTACCACTTGGCCAAGGCCGGCACAGATGCGTGCTGGGGGCCTTATCCCGATAGGGCATCACTTCTCCGGAAATCAGGAACCGTCAAGTCATATGTTTGTATACCCGAACGGCCACCACCGGCAAGGATGCATGCCAGAGAGGTCATCCAGGAAGTCTTTCTGGGGCATCGAGAATGTAAACTTACATTTCCCGAAAAATGGGGATCGGCTCCCATTTTTTTTTATACCGGTTCACCGGCGGTAGGCCAGCTGGTTCCCAGAATCATCTGCGCAAAGATGGGTTTTCGGGGAGCCGGTTGTCGGCTATTCGTGCCGGCTTGCCTACGGTAGGCCGGCTGGTTCTCTAAACCATTTACCCAAAAAAGGGTTTTCGAGGAGCCGGCTACCGGCCATTTGTGCTAGTTTGCCGGTGGCAGGTCGGCTGGTTCTCGAGCCGGCTATCGGCCGTTTGTGCCAGCTTGCCAGCGATAGGCCAGCTGGTTCCCTAAACCATTCACCCAAAAAAGGGTTTTGAGGGAGCCGACTACCGGTTGTTTGTGCCGGCTTGCTAGCGACAGGCCGGCTAGTTCCCCGAACCATTCACCCAAAAATGGGTTTTTGGGGAGCCGACTACCAGCTTGCCGGCAGCAAGCTGGCTGGTTCCCCGAGCCAATGGGGTTTTGGGGAGGACCTAGACTTCCCAGGTGACGGGAACCGCCAAGTCATATTTCTTCATACACCCGATCGGTTGCTGCCAGCAAGGGTGCATGCCGGAGGTGTCGTCTCGGAAATCTCTCCGGGGCATTGGGAATGAAGACTTACATTTTCTGGGGAATGGGAACTGCCGGGTTGTGCCTCTCATACACCTAGACAACCATCGCCGGCAAGGGTGCATGCCGAAGGCGTCATCCTGGAAATCTTTCCGGGGCATCGAGAATGTAGATTTACATTTCTCGGGAAACGGGAACTGTCGGGTTGTACTTCTCGTACACCTGGATGGCTGCTGCCGGCAAGGGTGCATGCCAGAGGCATCATCCCGGAAATCTCTCCAAGGCATCAAGAATGTAGACTTACATTCCCCGAAAATGGGAACCGCCAGGTCTTACATGTTCGTACACTCGAACGGCCGCCGTCGGTAAGGATACATGTCAGAGGCATCATCCCGAAAATCTTTCCGGGGCATCAGGAGGGTAGACTTACGCCTCCTAGAAAACGGGAACCGTCGGGTTGTACTTCTCATACACCTAGACGGCTACCGCCGGCAAGGGTGCATGGCAAAGGCGTCATCCTGGTAATCTCTCCAGGGCATCGAGAATGTAGACTTACATTTCTCGGGAAATGGGAACTCCCAGGTCGTACTTGTTCGTACACCAAAACGGCAGCCGCCGGCAAGGATACATGCTGGAGGCGTCATCCAAAAAATCTTTCTAGGGCATTGGGAGGGTAGATTTACGCCTCCCGCAAAATGGGAACCGCCAGGTCGTACTTGTTCGTACACCTAAACGGCCACCGCCAGCAAGGATGCATGCCAGAGGCATCATCCGGCCACAGACAGATCTGGCACCCTTAGTTGGTCTGGGATTTCGGTAGGCACGATGACAGGCCGGGTGAAGTTCGTCTGGGTGACGACAGTTGGCGGCAGGCTGAAGACCATGGACAGCGGCACAGAGGTTGTCGTAGTGATGGAAGGGAATGATCCAGAAGCCGCAACGGAACTGGTGGCCATGGCTCCTGCTTGTGAATGAGTCAGGACAGGTGGAGCCAGCGGGGTCCGGAACCTGTAAACAGCAGAGGTCTGCGAGGAGACGGTGCCTGGAGAATCCACAGGGGTACAGTAAAGATCTACAGGGGAACCAAAGAAGGGTGATTCGGTTCAATGCATTTAAAAGCGGCTTCGCTTAGCAAATGCTATAAGTATGCTAAAAATCCTAGTGGGAAATGAAAGACTGACTGTAAAAGAGCCATACGATCGAGTGTTTGAGTCGCTTAATCGATAAAAACGCAGCGAGTCTCCCCAGCAGAGTCGCCAAAAATCTGTACCCTCTCTTCCATCTGGCTATCACCCGGAAGCCCACAGGTATCCACCGACCCCGTCGACGGATGGGCCGGGGTATAGAGAATTGAAAGGTGTTTGTGTGAGCGCATCACCACGTGGGGCGGATGGCTCGTTGAACGGAGTCACCACCTTATTTTTGGGTAGAAAACAAGGAAAATCGGATGGGAAAGTGTCCTTCCACCATCATAATGATAAAATCACGGGAATCACGTAAAATCGTGTAACACGAGAGAACTAGATACGAGGCTCAGGGTACTGTTGGGGAAGGTGTTAGGCACGCCCAGACAGCCCGGGCATTCCCGGCCTCTCTCCAGCTCTAAAATGAAAAACTACGATAGTCAGTCTGGCCACACATGGCCTCATCCTGGAAAACTTTCCAAGGGATCGGGAGGAATAACTTCATTCCTTTCGGTAAAACGAACAAAGATTGAATAGTGCAGGGTTTCACACCGGATCTGGTGGTGAATGGGGGAGAGAAAGATACGAAGGTCACCTTTACGGACCTCTCAGCAGAGGAACTGAAGGTCAGGTGAGGCAGCCGACTAGGCCGCTAGACAACCAGCTAAATATGTTGGCTGCTGGGTCATAACCCCTCTTTGACCGGAGGTGAGAAATTACGTTACGACTTGGCTAGGGCCGGCACGGATGTGTGCCGGTGGCCTTATCCCAATAGGGCATCTTCACTTCTCTGAAAATTAGGAACCGTCAGGTCGTATGTTTGTATACCCGAATGGTTGCCACCGGCAACGATGCATGCCGGAGACGTCATCCAGGAAGTCTTTCCGAGGCATCGGGAATGTAGACTTACATTTCCCAGAAAATGGGGACCGACTGCCATTTTTTTTTTATATCGGTTCACCGGCGGTAGGCCAGCTGGTTCCCCGAATCATCTATGCAAAGATGGGTTTTCGGGGAGCCGGTTGCCGGCTATTTGTGTCGGCTTGCTTGTGGCAGGCCGGCTGGTTCTCCGAACCATTTACACAAAAATGGGGTTTCGGGGAGCCAGCTACTGGCTGTTTGTGCCGGTTTGCCGGCGGCAGGACGGCTGGTTCCCCGAACCATTTACCCAAAAATGGGTTTTCGGGTAGCCGGCTACCGGCCATTTGTGCCGGCTTGTTGGCGATAGGCCGGCTGGTTCCCCGAACCATTCACCCAAAAATGCGTCTTCCCGGAAATCTCTCCATGGCATCGGGAATGTAAACTTACATTTTTCGGAGAATGGGAATCGCCAGGTTGTGCCTCTCGTACACCCAGACGGCCGCCATCGGCAAGGGTGCATGCCGGAGGCGTCATCTCGGAAATCTTTCTGGGGCATCAGGAATGTAGACTTACATTTCCTGGGAAACAGGAACCGTTGGGTTGTACCTCTCGTACACCCGGACGGCTGTCGCCGGCATGGGTGCATGTCGGAGGCATCATCCCGGAAATCTCTCCAGGGCATCGGGAATGTAGACTTACATTTCCCAGGAAACGGGAACCGCTGGGTCGTACTTGTTTGTACACCCGAACGGCCGGGCCGGCAAGGATACATGTCGTCGGGCTGTACTTCTCGTACACCCGGACGGTTGCCGCCGGCAAGGGTGCATGCTGGAGGTGTCATCCCGGTAATCTCTCCGGGGCATCGGGAATGTAGACTTACATTTCCCAGGAAACGGGAACCGCCGGGTCATACTTGTTCGTACACCCGAACGACCACCGCCGGCAAGGATACATGCCGGAGGTGTCATCCCAAAAATCTTTCCGGGGCATCGAGAGGGTAGACTTACGCCTCCCAGAAAACGGGAACCGCTGGGTTGTACTTGTTCGTACACCCGAACGGCTGCCGTCAGCAAGGATGCATGCTGGAGGCATCATCCCGGAAATCTTTCTGGGGCATTGAGAGGGTAAACTTACGCCTCCCTAAAAGACAGGCGGTGATTTGATAATAAAAAAAGCATAAAACTTGCTGGGAAACTCAGAGTTTCCATGTAAAAAGACCCGACGAGAGGGTTGCAACTGAACCGAAATCGACTGTGCTGAGTGGATTCACCCGGCCGGGAGCATGGCCACCAGTACCTTCAGGTGTGTTCTCGAAGGAATGATACCTGGGTCTGTCCTCCGACCTTTCCCTGGCATGGGGAAGGTGTTGCATGGTCGGGGCTCGAGAAAGACATCGTGAAAACATACATAAAACGATGAGGATGGAAGGGTTTACCTGTAGGGAGTCGGCGACGGTGACCGAAAACTCTCGCTCCGGGGTGGCGAGAAGGCGTTGTGGCTCCAAGCGTCTCTCCTTCTTCAGAACCTCCAGCCGGCGTTTCCTCCAAGGGCCGAAAGCGTTCCGAGCATCTCCCATGTCCATATGATGGTTTCTTTGAGAGGTGGAAGTGTGCCTCTTAGGGAAGGGGGAGCCCTTCTTTAATAAGGGGTCACCTTCCTTCTTTGGGGGGACTCGAAGATGGAAGGTGGCATATGTCTCGGTTTAATTACGTGGTCCACGTAATTGATTGATTTGCGAGATTTAAGTAATTAAATCTTGTCGTATCTCCTAATTGATTCGGCTTGCCTTTCCGGGTAGTTACCCGGTAGCCGCTACATGGCAGTTGGGTGCCGGTTAGTTCTATCCGGCTACTTCACGAAAGGGGAGTATGTTGGTTTAGATTGGTTTTTGGGAGCCGGCTACCGACTATTTGTACTGGCTTGCCGGTGACTAGCCAGCTGATTCCCTGAACCATCTGTGCAAAGATGGGTTTTCGGGGAACCGGTTGCTAGCTTTTCATGCCGGCTTGCCAGTGGCCAGCCGGCTGATTCCCTGAACCATCTGTTCAAGTGTGGGGGTCAACAGGTGGTTGGACCCATGAGCCTTCCTCTTTAGATTCTTGATAAGGATCGTCAATGTCTTCCACGGCTTGTTGACCCTCGAGCTAAAAGGGCGTTGGATGATGGATCTGGAGGGAGCGGTGCCCGTGGTCTTCCAGCTAGGTGCTTGGTAGGTGGATCGGCTGCCGGTTCGAGGTAGTGGTGAACCTCGGGAGTGCTTCAGAGGAGACGACGGTGGACTTGTCGTACCTGTCTACTTGAGGTGTCTTGCCGAGAGGTTCTATCTGTTGCTCCGGTCGCCAAGCATCCAAGGAGGGTGAGGGGCAGAATGCTCCTAATTTTGCCCCGGCAGGAGGAACTGGTTGCCAGGTGGATGGGAGGCGGAAACCTGATGAAGTCCCGGATGGAAATGCAGCAGACCGGTCACGTTCGCCTGCTTGAGTGACCATGGTGGAGGAGGGGCAGAATTCCCCTAGTTCTGCCCCGTGATGTTGGCCAGTATTCTGTTTGTGGAAGATGTCGCCCAGACTAAGTAGGCTGGCTATTCTGACTCCATGAAGTGGTGCCCCTATTGAGAGTTAACGGTTCCCGACTGATTGGACTGGTACCTGAAGGATCGGTTGTCTATTGTGCCAAGTGAGAGACTTGTGGTATGATTGCCAAGTCTTGGTTTACTTGGTCGGGTTGCCAAGTCAGTGGCTGCTGAGTACGCAGCTGCTGGCGCACTTGTGCGTGGGATGCCAAGCCCTGTTGTTGAAGGAGCAGGTTCCGACGTGAGTCACCCGGAAGCCATTAGGCTTGCCTCTTGACGTTGCTGACCTGCAAGCTTGGAGTGTCCCCACCTTGGTCATTAGGTGGGTGTTGCGGTGCTAGGTGGAAGGAGAGGGGGAAGGAGCGCACCTTGCCGTCCCCTTTCCTTGCATAAACCAATCGGATGCAACATCCGTTTCCAAAGTTCCTCCCTATAGAATGGGTGATGGCAAGGGATGTTGGTGAAGGGTTGGATCCCTAGTGCATACCGGGGATTCTCTAAAAAGTTGCAACAAACCGTCCTGTAGCTCCTGGCGTGGCTACGGGTTGTCCTCCCAAGGTTCCATGCGCCTGGACAGATAGTTGAAGGTGGCTGGGTTCTAGAGATTGGGTGGTGACGTGGCAGCCGGTTCTGGCGTCAGTTATTGCGATCCAGAAGATGCCATAGCAACCACGGATTGTCCTGGGTGGTAGTAATTTTTCGCCAGTATGATGATGACCTCCTCTTTCCATAGGAACTTAAGCATCCTATGAAGAGTGGAAGGTACGATGGAGTTTTGGTGGAGAAATGGGCAGCCCAGGATGAGATTGTAGCTTGGGGGAATGTCCACCACATGCATTGGAACTTCGAAGGCTGCCGGTCCGATGACTCAGGGAAGGACAACCTCACCTTTGGCTTCGTGAAGAGTGCCGTCGAATCCTCTCATTACCCAGTCGGTTGGGAGCAAGTCTTGTTCTTTGATCCCCAGCTTATGCAGGACTTGTAGCGGGCACAGGTTTAACCCGAACCCGTCATCGATCATTACCATGGGGATGCAGAGGTCCTTGTATTGTACCCGGATGTATAAGAACAGGTTATGGTCGGTCCTGGCCGGTGAGAAGTCTAAGTCTGAGAAATAGATGAAGGACAGGACCGTCACCATGGCCACCATTCCTTCTATGGCCCCGGGAGCGAGACCTTGGTTCACCTTTGCCACCTGCAGTGCCTTAAGAAGCATTTCCCGGTGCTCGATAGAGGATCAGAGCAGATCCCATAGGGAGATATCCGCCCGTATCCCTTGCAGCTGGATTGATAGGTCCGGGGTGGCAGTGACTGGGCGGCCGGTGCGAATGAGGCGGCAGCTGGTACTGCTGAAGCAGAAGCTGGTGGACAGGTGCCGGCCGACGTATGGCCTAGCACTCCCAGGATGGAGATCCCTCTAAGGCGCGGATTTGGTTGATATACTTGGCTGGACCTAGTTATAGCCGTACATGTGGAAGGCTGCTAAGAGAATGGGATGGGAGCAGGAGAGACGACTACCTCCTTGCCTTTATGCTATTCGAAAGTGGGTGTGGCTGGAGGGGATGGCCCGATTATAGGCGTGAATTGCTGCTTTGCCAGGCAGGCTTGGAGTGGCGTTGGTGTTGTAGCCACTAGAGTCGCCAAAAATCTGTACCCTCTCTTTCATCCAACTATCACCCGGAAGCCCATGGGTTTCCACCGGCCCCGCCGGCACATGGGCCGAGGTACAGAGAATTGAAAGGTGTTTGTGTGAGAGCATCACCACGTGGGGCTGATGGCTCATTGAATGGAGTCGCCACCTTATTTTTGGGTAGAAAACAAGGAAAACCGGATGGGGAAGGGTCCTTCCGCCATCGAAACAGTAAAACCATGAGAATGACGTAAAATTGTGTAACGTTATATGAAATATGAGACAACTGGATACAGGGCTTAGGGTACTATTGGGGAAGGTGTTAGGCACCCACAAACAACCTGGGTAATCCCAACCTCTCTCTGACTCTAAACGGAAAACCATGACAGTCAATCCGGCCACAAATGGCCTCATCCTGGAAAACTTTCCAGGGCATCGGGAAGGATAGTCTTATCCCTTCTAGTGAAAGCAAGTCGACCAATGTGAGGATTCGCATGGGGTCCGATAATAAACGGGAGAGAGAAGGACACATCGGTCACCATTACAGACCTTTCAGATGAAGGTTAGGTGAGGCAGCCGGCTGGGCTACCGGACAACCGACTAAAGGTACCAACTGTCGTGTCACATTCCCCCTCCTTGACTGGGGACAAGAATCCATGTTCCCCGCTTGGCCTCTTCGGGGCATCGAGAGGACAGCTTTGCTCCTCCCGGAAATCGAGAACCGTCGGGTCGTACATGTTC
This sequence comes from Amphibolis antarctica, assembly GCA_024699675.1. Classification (NCBI taxonomy): domain Eukaryota; kingdom Viridiplantae; phylum Streptophyta; class Magnoliopsida; order Alismatales; family Cymodoceaceae; genus Amphibolis; species Amphibolis antarctica. Next base: position 5,055 of record JAMKPZ010001456.1, on the reverse strand, counting down.
GTACACCCAAACGGCCACCGCCGGCAAGGATGCATGCCGGTGGCGTGATCCTAGAAACCTTTCCAGGGCATCGAGAGGGCAGCTTTGCTCCTCCCGGAAATCAAGAACCATCAAGTCATACATGTTCGTACACCCGAACGGCTGCCGCCAGCAAGGATGCATGCCGGTGGCGTCATCCCGGAAACCTTTCTATGGCATCCGGAGGGTAGACTAACACCTCCCGGGAAAACGGGAACCGCCAGGTCGTACTTGTTCATACACTCGAACGGCTGCCGTCGGCAAGGACGCATGCCGATGGTGTCATCCCGGAAATCTATCCGGGGCATCGGGTTGGTAGACTTACACCTCCTGGGAAAATGGGAACCGCTGGGTCATACTTGTTTGTACACCCGAACGGCTGTCGCCGGCAAGGACGCATGCCAAAGGCGTCATCCCGAAAATATTTTCAGGGCATCGGGAGGGTAGACTTACACCTCATAGGAAAATGGGAACCGCCGGGTCGTACTTGTTCGTACACCCAAACAACCACCGCCGACAAGGACGCATGCCGGTGGCGTCATCCTAGAAATCTTTCTGGGGCATCAGGAGGGTAGACTTACACCTCTCGGGAAAATGGGAACCGCCTGGTCATACTTGTTCGTACACCCGAACGGCCGCCATCGACAAGGACGCATGCCGGTGGTGTCATCCCGAAAATCTATCCTGGGCATCGGGTGGGTAGACTTACACCTCCCGGGAAAATGGGAACCGCCGGGTCGTACTTGTTCCTACACCCAAACGGCTACCACCGGCAAGGACGCATGCCAGTGGCGTCATCCCGGAAACCTTTCCGGGGCATCGGGAGGGTAGACTTACACCTCCTGGGAAATCGGGAACCACCGAGTTTTACCAGTTCGTACACCCGAACGGCCACCGCCGGCAAGGACGCATGCGGTTGCGTCTTCCTGGAAATCTTTCTAGGGCATCGAGAGGGTAGACTTACACCGCCCGGGAAAATAGGAACCGCCAGGTCGTACTTGTTCGTACACCTGAACGGCCGCCACCGGCAAGGACGCATGTCGGTGGCGTCATCCCTGAAATCTTTCTTGGGCATTGGGAGGGTAGACTTACACCACCCGGGAAAATAGGAACCGCTGGGTCGTACATGCTCATATGCCCGAATGGCCGCCACCGGCAAGGATGCATGCCGGCGGCGTCATCCCGGAAACCTTTCACCTTCTAGGAAAACTATGCGGAAATCGAATAAAACGCATAAAACCCATTGGGAAACTCAGAGTTTCCACGTAAAAGGACCCGATGGAAGGGTCGCGACCGAACCGAACTCAACCGTGCTAGGTGGATTCACCCGGCCGGAAGGGAGGTTGCCGGTACCTTCGGACGTGTCTCCGAAGGAATGATACTCGAGTACATCCTCTGACCTTTCCCTTGCATGGGAAAGGTCTAGCATGGTCGGGGATCGAGGAAAACGTCATTAAATCGTATGTAAAATGATGAGGAAGGAAGGGCTTACCTGCAAGGAGTCGTCGACGGTGATCGGAAGTCATCGCTCCGGTGCGGCAAGAGGGTGTCGGGGCTTCGAGCGGCTCTCCTCCTTCAGAACTTCTAGTCGGCGTCTTCTCCAAAGGGTGAAAGCGTGCCTGAAGAGCATCTCCCATGTCTGAACGAGCGTCTCTCCAAGAGGTGGAAGCCTACGTTCATGGGAGGGGGAAGCCCTCTTTTTATAAGGGGTTTCCTTCCTTCTTTGGGGGATCCAAAGATGGAAGCTGGTACATATCTTGGATTAATCACGTGATCCGCATGATTGATTGATTGCGAGATTTAAGTGGTTAAATCTCGTCGTATCTTTCTAATTGATTCGGCTTACCTTTCTAGGTAGTTAACCGGCAGCCGCTACGTGGCAGGCGGATACTGATTAGTTCCATCCAGCCACCCCACAAAGGGGAGCATGTTGGTTTAGTTGTGGGTTTTGGGGAGCTAGCTGCCGGGTTTTTGTACCAACTTGCCAGTGGCGAGCCGGTTGGTCCTCCCATCCTTTGGTTCAAGTGTGGGTTTTGGGGAGCCGATTGCTGGGTTTTTGTACTGGTTTGCCAGCGACAGGCCTACTGGTCCCCCAATCTTTCAGTTCAAATGTGGGATTTGGGGGAGCCGGCTACCGGGTTTTTGTATCGATTTGCCGACGACAAGCCAGCTGGTCCCTTAACCCTTCTGTTCAAGCATGGGGGTCAACACTACAGTTTGGTGGTGTCTGTTCATAAACCACCTATTTTTCTTACGAGCCATTAGAACTCCACAAGCATAGATATATATAAGCACTGTTTTTATTTTAATTATATTATTCTTGTGTGAATAGAAAAAATATATATCACATCCTTATCATCATTCTTTATTGATGCATAACAATTGTATTTAATTTCTACAGCATTACTTCTGCATTTCACAAGACTCATCATATTAAGTTCAATGCATTATTCAGCATGCATCACATTTTCATGATTGATATTGGGGATGTTGATTATATTCCATATTTGTCATGAATTTTCCTATCTATACAGAAATTTCCCATTTACATTGAGGACAATGCAAACTTTAAGTATGGGGGGGAAGGTTTATGTTTAAGTATGTAAGTTTACATGTGTAAAAAGCAAAATTGTGTGTCAAATGTTAAAATTTTAAAAATTTTCTTTACCGATTTTTGTGATTTTCTTTGATTTTTGAATCTTTAATATCTTTTATGTTTTCATTCAAGAACAAAACTTGAGGAATGTAAGTTTCAAGTGTTGCTATTAGAATTGATGGGAAGACCCTATTATATTGAGAGAAGAATTTCCAAAGCCAATTCCAAGTAACCTATTGCCCTTAAAGGAGGTGGATTTCAAATTAAATTGTGCAATGGGTTGAGTCTTCCTATTTCATTTGAATTAATGCCTTATTAACCTAGTTTTTTCTAAAGTGAATCATTTTCCTTTCTCATTACCCTATTTGAGTGTCGAGGTGGGGGGAACGGTCGTCAAGTTGTGTGGCCGGCGGGGTGAACGATCATGTGCGCGGGAGGGGGTTGAATGGGTAGTGTGGTCGGCGGGGGGGATGGGCCACCAGGTCACTAGGCCGATCGCTGGGTCGTGCGACCGGTGGGGTGAATGATCGCGTGCGCAGGAGGGGGTTGAACAGGTCATATGGCCGGCGAGGCGGACAGGCCACAGGGTCATTGGGCCAGCAGCCGGGTCGTGCGGTCGACGGGGTGAATGGTAACGTGCGTAGGTAGGCAGGCTGGGGAACTGTACTTGGGTCGACCGCTAGGTCATTGGTTCAGCCACCAGGTCATTGGGCCGACAGTCGGGTCGCAGCGCCAACTCCCAGGAAGAAGAGAAGAAGAAGAGGAGGAAGAGCCGAAGTGCCTAAACTGGCCACCGGGTCATTAGGTTGGCCATCAGGTAATTGGGCCAGCAGCTAGGTCATGACACCAGGTCTTGGGAAGAAGAGCCGAAGAGGGGAGGGAAGAACTGTGAACTGAAGAAGAAGAGAGAAGAAGAAGGGAAAACAGAAGACCGAAAGAACTGAAGTCTGATTCATCTGAACAGAAAAAGAGAAGAACTAAAGAAGAAGAGGAACAAGCGGCCAGCATCACGGCTTGCAAGGTGCAACGGTTGGATCGTCGAGGTTGGCGTGCAACGGGTGGGGCATGCAACAGGCAAGACGTGCAATGACCAACGGGTGGCTGGCTACCATGTCTAATGGCCAATAGGTGGCTTGCAGCAATGGGCTAACCATGCAACAGGCAACCCGCTTCTGCACAACGGGCAGCATGCTTCCGTGCAACAGGCGGCCAGCTGCCACGTCAAGTGGCCAACAGGCGGCCCGCTTCCATGCAACAGGCGGCACGCTTCTCTACAATAGGCAACCCGCTTCCGCACAATGTGCAACCAACTGCTACGTCTAATGGCCAATGGGCAACCCACTTCCACATAACGAGTGACCCACTTCCGCACAATGGGTGGCCCACTTCCGTGCAACAGGCGGCCGACTATCGGGTGAAACAATCAACTACCGCCTCAACAGCTCAACCAACTTTTCTCTATAAATTGAGGGAGTTGGGTTTTCTTTTTCACCCAACTCACTCCTCATCTCCTCTACTCGAAATTCTCCAATCTCAATTCTCAATTCTCAATTTCTCAAATTTTTTCACTCAAATCACAAACAATGGCCCACTACCAAGGTCAAAGTTTTAGAGGCTACGGATATCTTAAGAAAACTTTCCTGAAGCTGAACTAACGCTGTCAATGGAGACTACTGGAGCTTCAACTTCAACTATGCCACCAAAGTCTCAGAAGAGAGCTTCCATCTAGTCAAAGTATACAATCATGATGAAAGCTATGGCGGACAACACAGAAGAGGAACAAGTCTTCTGCAACCTCTATAACGCCGACTTCTCTTGCAAAACGTCTAGTGAAACAGGTGATTTAACTAGGCATATTAGTACATGTAAAAATAGGAATAAGGATAAAACAATTCAAACCCAACTTTCTTTTACTCCTAAGGATAGTGTTAGTTCATAGACTTATGATTCTGAAAGGGCTAGGGACTTGCATGCTAAATTTATTTGTTCAGAAGATTTACCAATAAGTTTTGGAGGAAATAAACGTTTTGATAATTATATTAGTAAAGCATATTGTCCACAATATCAACGTCTATCTAGAAATACTATTAGGTCAGATATTATGAATTCATTTAATAAGCTTAGATTAGAACTTATTAATGTTATGAGTACAATAATGACATGTATAGCATGCACTTCAGATATTTGGTCAAGTAGAACTAAGGATGGGTACATAGCTATAACTGCACATTATATTGATTGAAATTAGATTTTACAAAAAATATTAATAGGATTTAGAAAAATTCAACATGCACATACTGCTAAAACAATTTTTGCAAACATTATGGAAATTTTTGATTTATATGGAATTAGAAATAAAATAGGTAGTATAACTTTTGATAATGCAGCTAATAATACTACAACAATACCAATGTTTAAAACTAGAATAAGTCCACCAAATG
>JAMKPZ010001455.1:0-35925 GCA_024699675.1 Amphibolis antarctica | reverse complement strand
CCCCCCCCCCCACATCAAAGAGGAGGAAAAAGGAAGGGAGGATTTCGGAAGGGCTTGAATTTCTGGGAAGAAGGCTAACACCCTCGGGAGAAATGACCATCCACCGGTTTCGAAGGAGGAAAGCAGCTCGGGGCCCCGACGCCTTTTCGCTGTGCCGGAGCGAGGACTTCCAACAGGTAAGTCCTTCTACCTTCGTCGTTTTACGTATGTTTTTACGATGCTTCGTCGAGCCCCGACCACATAACACCTTTCTCGTGCAAGGGAACAGTCGGAGGACGAACCTGGGTATCATTCCTTCAGAAACACATCCAAAGATACCGGTGGCCGCCCACCTACCGGGTGAATCCACCCGGCCCGATCGAGCTCAATTCACTCACGACCTTTCTGTCGGGTCTTTTCACATGGAAACCCCAAGTTTCCCAGCAGGCTTTAAGAATTTTTATCCGATCTCCACGAGTCCTTCTTGGGGACCCAGAAAGGTTTCCTGGACGATGCCACCCGTAAGGATGCTGGCAGCGGCCGTTCGGGTGTATGAACATGTACAACCTGACGGTCCCCGTACGTTTTTCCGGAAGACGTAAGTCTACTCTCCCGATGCCCCGGAAAAGTTTCCGGGACGACGCCACCGACAAGGATGCCGGCGGCAGCCGTTCGGGTGTACGAACACGTACAACCCGACGGTCCCCATACGTTTTTCCGAGAGACGTAAGTCTACTCTCCCGATGCCCCGAAAAAGTTTCCGGGATGACGCCACCGGCGAGGATGCCGGCGGCAGCCGTTCGGGTGTACAAACACGTACAACCCAACGGTCCCCGTACATTTTTCCAGGAGACGTAAGTCTACTCTCCCAATGCCCCCGGAAAAGTTTTCGGGACGACACCACCGGCGAAGATGTCGGCGGCGGCCGTTCGGGTGTACGAACACGTACAACCCAACGGTGCCCATACATTTTTCCGGGAGACGTAAGTCTACCCTCCCGATGCCCCGGAAAAGTTTTCGGGATGATGCCACCGGCAAGGAAGCCGGCGGTGGCCGTTCGGGTGTACGAAACGTTCAACCCGACGGTTTCCGTTTTCCCGGAAAATATAAGTCCATTAAATCCCATGCTTTTACAGACGTCAAGAAGAAAAGGGGTGGGGAAACAGTCGGTAAGCCGCTGGAGGGGGGGAACAGTCGGCAAGCTGTCGGAATATACTCTTCAACTCAAGAATGAGATGTTAAATTTTCAAGAAAATCAAAACAAAAGGTCTACTTCTTAGAGATAGTGAGTAAGGATTCAGGGTACTGGTGGAGAAGGTATTAAATACCCCCAGCCAGCCCAAATGAAATCCAGCCTCCTTACTATGATTGGTGCACAAGCTAAAGAAAATACATGGAGAACTAAAAATGGAAGATCCGGTTGTGTAATTAGGAGTCGCTTGACGTGCCCTAATCCAATCAGTCCCAAAGCAGAAAAAGAGATGTAAGAAGCTAAAATATAGCCACCAAGAAATCGGTAGACTCAACTAAAGAATAGTGAATTTGCCCTAGGGCCATGTGAGGACTCAAGGGAGTTAGGTCTTGGGACACTCACTAGGAAATTGGTAAATTCAATCGGGGCTGCATGAGGACTCAAGGAGTCAAGTATCGGGGCACTCGCCACAAAAACTAGCAAATTCAGCCAAAAAATCGATAAATCCACCTAGGGGTTGCACAAGAACTCAAGAAGTCAGGTATTGAGGCACTCATCGAGGCCACGATGCACAAGCAGGCATTAGGCGATGGTGCAGAGGAAGAAGAAAATGAAAATTGTGGGGAAAGTTCGCTAGCCCTGGTGAACTTCCGCCCACAAAGTATGAAAGCAAAATGAATTATCCGTGCGAAGCTAGTCGCAAAGTTGGACAAGGGTGCAAAGGAAGGACGACCAAAGAGAGATAGAGTAAACAAGGGTGCCAGATGTAAGGCCGGCACCTGATTTGTCTACCAGCTATCGAGCCAGAATCGTGGTGCTGAAGGCTGGGTTTCGTACTTTACCTTACAGAAAATAGCTGAAATCATTTGTGCGAAGCTGGTCACCAAGTCAGATGAAAGAAATGAGGGATTTGGCCGAAGAGAGGCAAAGAGAATAAGGGTGTTGGGTGTAAGGTTGGCACCCAGCTCGTTTGCTGACCACTGAGTTGGAACTTGAGGTGTTGAAGGCTAGGTTTCGTACTCTGCCTAAGAAAAAATGCTAAGTGTGCAACTTGCATGCCTAGGCCGTAATAGGGAGAGTTACTCGAGATGTCGAGCATAGGGGTGGCAACTAGCTCATTTGCTGGTTAGCTAGACAAAACTCGTACTACCAGAGGTTAGGTTCCATACTTCACCCTGCAAAGCACAAACCTATGCATCTAGGCCAATAGGCATACAAAATAGATAAAACAAAGTCGGCTCGAGAAAGAGGAAAACTCGCAAGCGACCTTGAAAACACAAAACAATATGCAAAGTAATGAGATGAGGTTGACATCTTGCTCGAGTAAACTGGATTACAGTTCAAGGAAAGAAAACATCCCCACTCAAAGAAAAGTTGATAATAATTCCTCCCTTGTTCCAAGTGATGTGCAAACAAAATAGGAAGAAGGGAGACTGAGGATGATCCTCGAGGGAGGAATGGACTTCCCTTGGTTGAAGCCATGGACGACCAAGGGGATTGGATATAAGCAAAAAGACCCATCTCCCCCCTTCTTGCTAGTGGGAAGGGGGGAGAGGACGACTAGCCTGTAGGAAGGTTGAGTTGGAGTCGTCGTCGGCAAGCTCTCTTGCACAAACGGTTGACTGTTGAGGAAGGTCAGTAGCTGGACAAACAAGTAGTCATCACTGAGGGAGCTGGAACGTCTGGACACTCGAGCAGCAACGGGAACAAAGAGTCAAACCCCTCACTAGTGGTAAGGGAGGGGTTTATTTATAGGCTGATGTCACGATGTTTCACGAAAGTTAGATTGTCAAGCATTGGAAGGCCAAGTGTCACACATATTACGTTGATTGGGCAACAGTTGAGCTTTGTCGCGCTATTGAAATTGTGTTAGGAGGTGCTAGCACTTTGGGCCAGAATTCCACCAGATTAGCCAACCCTAGTCACAAAAGACCAGCACTCATTGGCTTGTTGCAGTGAGTCCCTAAGCGCTTCAGAAGCTACTGGCACAAGGGTCGGAATTCCTCTATTTTGGTCAGAATTCTGCCATCTCTGCTGCGAAAGGCCAGGGACCTGCACTTGTGCGGTGGCAGTTGCTTGGGGACTAGTCTTACACCCTTGGAAGGTGCATCAGGGATGGCCGACGAGGGCTGGAGGTCTACCCACCTACTGGCAGACGACCAGTCCATTCTAGGACTTGATATTTCAGTTGTAACACTTTTGAAAGGTACATCAGAAGTGGCAAGAGGATTGGACTTACGTCTCTAAAAGGTGCATTAGAGGCGACTAGCAGGATTGGACTTACACCTCTAGAAGGTGCATCAGAAGTGACAAGAAGATTGGACTTACACCTTTGGAAGGTGTATCAGAGGCGGCCAACAGGATTGGACTTACGCCTTTGGAAGGTGCATCAGAGGTGACCAGTAGGGGTCGGGTAGATGCCATCTAGGCCGGAATTCTACCCCTCTACTGGCATCCTAGAGAGGATAGCAAGCTGTCTCTAGGACTTAGCTTCGATTATCATTTGGAATTAAAATCAAACTCGTAATGTTATGAGTTTTTCTTTACGACTGGCCATAACACTACGGACCTTACGCTATGGCTGGTCGTAATGTTATGAATTTTACTTTACGGTTGGCTGTAACATTATAGACTTTACTTTATGGCTGGCCTAAATAAAAACAGAAGTGTTGTTAACGGAATGGAACTTCTGTCAACAAACATCTCCCAAGCAAAGTGCTAGTGCAAGTTCTGTCAAGGTGACAGAACTGCTAGCTGACCAACACCATTAGACAAGTAATAGGTTCATTGCACAAGGAGAGACTCAACGGAGTAGGTCCGTTGAGTGAGAGGTGATACAACGAACAAGGTTAACAATGTTGCAAATAACCTAATGAAAAGCAACCGATCACTAGCATGCCCACACTTGGGCAATGCTCGCAGGTGGTAGGGGTTGGACCTGGTTACTACACATGAGGCAGAAAATGAAGTGAGACATTTTCTTGGGAGGTTCAAATTCCGATCGAGATAATCGACAATCGGCCCATACTTCTAGGGTTCCCTAGCTGGCACATGGGAGTACAACACTTATACTCTAACCTGAATTGTGAGGGGCCGAATGTTTGGCCCAAACTAAACATGATGTCAACTATATATTCCCAAGTATGAGGGGTCAACAATACCATTATCAGTTCAGAGGTGTTTAATTTTCCTTCCTATTTAATTTTCAACCAAAGTATTTCATTGCTTGAAATTTTGAAAAGCCTCATTCTTGTGTTTTATCAAGAACACCCATGTCCTCCTTGAATAATCATCAATAACTGTGAGAAAATATCTTGAGCCTTCCAAAGATAGAACCCTTGAAGGTCCCTAACAATCTACATAGACATAGTTAAGAGTTCCTTTTGTATTATGTTCACTTTTCTAAAATTGAATTCTACATTGTTTGCCAAACACATAATGTTCATAGAACTCCAAATTTGTAAACTTATGCCCATCCAAGTGATGTTGCTTACTGAGAATTGCCATTCCTTTTTCACCTAAGTGTCCAAGTCGCATGTGCCACAACATGGACTAGTTTGACTATGAAGATGTTGTTGTAATATCTGTAACAGTTGAGCCTTGAAGGATATAAACTGGACCTTTCTTTATATCTTTCATCATAACTAATGCTCTTGTAATTCAAATAACTACATCTCCACTTGAATATTTAAAACCCTTATTATCTAGTATAGCCAAGGATATTAAAATTTTTCGTAAGCTTAGAACATGTCGAACATGTGTTAGAGACTTTGTCATGCCATCATGCATTTTTATTTGAATTGTTCCAATGCAAACAATTTTATAGACTGAATTGTTGGCCATTGAAACATTACCACCATCAATTTCTTGATAAGTAGAGAACCAGTCTCTTATTGAACACATGTGATGTGATGAATCGGTATCCAATATCCAACTGTCAATTGGACACACACCATTAGAAACTGTGAAAGCTATATCAGGTTTGGATGAAGAATCATCTTGAGTTACAACTACAATTGACTCCTTTGATTTCTTCTTGGGGCAATCTACATTTCAGTGTATAGGTTGCTTACAATAATTGCATATGTCCTTTGGATTTGAATGACACACTTTTGATTTTGACCTTCCCTTGTTCCTTTTGTCCCCTTTATCTATTCGTCCTCATCTTTTATCAAAACCTATTGCTAAAAGTCTTGATCTAGTCATATTTGTAGTAGCACTGCCACTCGATGCAATATGATGTAATTGATGGGAGTGAAGACTGGATCTTATCTCTTTGTGAGAAATTGTCCTTGCCAATAACAAAGGATTGCACAAAATTCTCATATGATTATGGAAGAGATACCAACAATAGTAGGGCTGCATCTTCATCTTCGATCTTGACGTCGATATTTCTTAACTCCATTAGCAATGTGTTCAATTGATCCAGATGCTCCTTCAATGAGGTGCCTCCTTGCCTACGAAGAGAAAATAAGTGTTGTTTTAGGAGTAACTTGTTGGTTAAAGACTTTGTCGTGTAGAGACTTTCCAACTTCAACCATAACCTTACAGTTGTCTCATCATCAACAACCTCAATTATCACTTCATTAGCTAGATAAAGAAAAATAGTTGAATGGATCTTTTCTTCGTGTGAAATCAGTTCTGCTTCACTAATGCCCTCCAGTTTTGTATTCATCAATGGCACCCAAATGCCTTGTTGTTTTAACAAGGCTCGTATCTTGATTTGCCACAAACTAAAACTGTTCTTCCTTGTGAACTTGTCAATCTTCACACTGTGTGAAGACATTTCTTCTTGCACAAATGGATCTGATAAGATGATGCACTGATCAAAACTTGAACAGCACCCTCGCATAGCTGCGACTGATCGAACCAAACTGCCACCACAATCCAACGACTACTATAGCCCTAAGTGGGTTACTGTAGCTCCAGCTATTGAAGCCTCAAAAAATAGGGGTGATCGGTATCGAAGCCTCGACGACAATGCCACTACTTCCTTTAGTTCGCTGTCGCTAGAACGTGACTACTTTACCTCCACGCATGTGCACCTCTTGCATGGACGAACTTGTGTAAATCGACGGACCCTGGATGAGCCGACGAATGGAGGAACCCCTACGCAAGCTAACAGATTGATGAATCCCTACGTGAGCCTTCCTTTGCATGTAGCCGATGCCAGTGACCACTCCTCCATGGCGACAAACGGTGACTATTACACTCATAATCATGGGCTCTAGGTGCTTGCACAAACGGTGATCAGACGTGAGCCCTCTTGCAAAAACCCTAGTAGCCGAATCTTCTCTCAATCTTCAATCCTTCAACTTGGCTCTGATACCAGTTTGTTATGTGAAATCAGATTTAAATGATCAAGATCATATGAAAAAATTGAGAAGTATCCACTCAAAAGGGCACAAAGTTTTATGTGGTTCGATTGAAGCTTGCTCCATGGGTGACAGCAGGGAGCTAGAGTTTTTCACTAATTTCTGAGGGGTTACAAATTCAGATTTTGGAGGAGGGTTTTATAACATTCCAGATCTTCCAAAAATAGAGCACCAAAACAAATTAACTAAACAATGTCAATTACGGCCAATCAAAATGCTTTGGAATTAATTTACAGTTGTAAAAGAAATCGTTCAACTCCCCAAGGAAAATACTAAAATTGATTCTAGGCATTTTAACATATTAAATACATATCTTACCATTGTGGTGCATAGAAAAAAGTTGAAGTGCATAGTAGATAAACTCTACAACAAATGGACCCTAAGTGTTTTTTACTATGCACTTTCATTTTTCACTATGTATCATAACAGTTTACAATAATATTTACCAAACAACTTTAACTTTTTACATTATAAAATTATACCAAAACACTTATATTGTAAATCATATATTTTATTAAAAAATATGAACCTCACCTCATCTCAACTCACCATACAAACAAACAATCCCCTAAAATCACTCTCAACATTATTATTACTGCATAGATTTTAACGTCTAAACTTTTATCACTTAAATTACTATGCAATTATTATATAATTCCAATTTCATGAAACTAACTTCAACTTCAGTTTTATCCAAATTTCGGAGCTAAAAAAACTATCATCAAATAAACCCGTAGAAAGGTGAAAAACTTCTCCGGATCTTAAAGTACAAAATCTCATGGTTTAAATCTAATTAGATCTAAAGAGAAACCGTCAGAATTGATCCAAAAGAATATTGTAGAGCAAATAATTATACTCAACATAGCAACCAGCTAGTAGAAAATAAACTACTATCTGGATAAAATAAATCTAATTATAACAACACAACTTTTACGGTATTTATAAAGTTTTTTTTGCCAAAAAAGTATTTATAATGTTACCAAAATTTAAATTTTGATAAATGTAAAAATTATCATTATAAAAAAATATTAAGAGTTCACTTGAGAAAGTGTTACCAACTAATGCAGGTAGTTAGTTAATTAATTAGCTTTTCACTTTATCAAAGGGGAGAATTTAAATTTATATAAATATACTAAACTATCAAAAAAATATTCCAAATCTTTAATCATTGGAAATAAGATCAAGTTCTCAACGGTGACGTGGGATTTCAACTTGTGGTGAGTTAATTTTTTTAAAAAAGTAATGGTTTTAGATCTAGTAGTAGTATGAGTGGAATTAAAGTATTTATATTACTTGTGAATCTTTTCTTATCGAAACCAATAGGCTAGTGAGAAAGCAAGACTCGATCACAAGTGATTTAAGAATCTCAATTCTAATCATCATTTTAAATATGAGACTATTTTTCTCAATATTTTCTCATGTTTGTAAACCTATTATTAGAGTATTCTACATAAAGTCTTATATGTAATGTGTGTGGACTGATGTTGATATTATTTGAATTTTATCTTATTAAAATTAATTGACATGTAGGAAATGACTCACAAGTGATATAAGAGTCTCAATTTCACTAATTGTTTTTGATATTATACTATTTTTCACAATAGTATAGAGCTTGCTATATATGCCGATATTGATTGTGTATTGTAGTCTTTGTAGAGTAATACAATCTTCTTAACCTCAATGTGAGTGGAAAATTATAGAGCTAGTACTATATTTGTTAATTTCTTGATTCTCACCTCTAACTATATATATATCAATTATTTTCATTGCATTATGTGAGATATTTGTGATTCTTGCATGTGGTTATTATGGGTTATATTAGGTTAATTAGGTAAAATTGATTTGAAACTCCTAATAAAGAAAATGGGAAAGTAGTTTAATTATTTGTTGCATAAATGCATGCATTTGTGTTAAACTTCACAATCAAATAATTAACATAGACATTGTTTTCAATTTACCTTAACATACAAATTAAGGAAGGCTTCACAAATCTATGAAAGAGTCAGCACATGACCCTTTTTCTTTTGAAGAATCTTAATTAATTCCATTGACCTAAAAACATGACTGTGGGGCAACCACTGTTTGGCAGCAAACTCCTTGCAACAGTGAGGGACATTGCAAGACTTGGAGGAATAAATACTGAACATGCAACACAAGGAAACCCTCCTTGAAAGGTCTACAGCACCCATAATTAATTGGGTGCATGACCATTCATTTGCAATGTAGCCCCACTTGCTTGCTTGCTGTCTGTAATATTTGCAGTGCCAGGAGGAGCACCATTTTTTTGCACTTTGCCGCCGTCGTAGGCTTCGTTTAATGAAAATCTTTCAACTTTAGCTTCAGCTCATTTTAGATAAACTTTTATGTGTCATTATCACAGTATTAATTACTGTATACAAGTTTTTATCTTATAATTTACTATGAAGTTCAACTTTATTTGTTAATGGGACTCAGTTCACAGCTCTCTACTGTGTTTGAAACTGGAATACCTTGTTATTAAACGTACCCTTAGGATATGTTTGCGTATATGATGAAGGTAAACATGTCAATCGTGTCGTATCGGTATAAAATTTGTGTTGTGTCGGCATGGCCAATAATGTCAACGAGCTGGCCCAGGCATAACCCGTTGGCATGAAAACATTATTCGTGCTAGTTAACGACATGATATTGATCGATATGATTTTTTAATTAATTTATATGTATTTAATATTTAAATAATTAAATTTTAAAAAAATATTTATTTAATTAACAAATAACAACATTCAACAATCAACATTCAAGTATTCAACTATTAATGTTTAAATTTAATTCAACAATCAACATGACAACATTCAACCTTCAACAACTTAATAAATAAGACAACAATGCATATAATTAAATTAAAAAAATTTATTTATTAATGAATTACATATTTTATATTTACATTATTACAAATTTACAATTACATTTTAAAAAAATTTACAACACTTGTTTACAAGCTACTGAGGACACTGAAATTGTTAATAAATCATTTGCTACTATTGATAATATTGGAAAAATCATTGATTGTTGCCTCCACTAATCTAAAACATCAAATATATTTAAGTTAGAATGTGTAGTAAATAATAATGATTGGTGATTGGTTGAGTTAAAAGTAATTAATTCTTGTTTAGATACTATAGGATTATAATTGTATGATGATGATGATGTTGGAATATCTTTATCTTGAATCTTGTAAAAATGCCCAAGAATCTGAAGATGGTCCAACATTTGATTCTGGTATTATAGAAATTGGTGGAGGAGAAGGTTTTATTCTTAATCCATATCTTTGTGTGTATAAATCAAACATTTAATTAATTGTTCTTCTATTGTATTAACATTTAATCCTAAATCTATACGTAAACCCAGTTGTATTCCCCTAATTAATTTAATAACATATCTTATTTTACACCTGGATCTAAGCATGCACTCAAAATATATAATGTAGGGATTTCATTCCAATATTTTAAAAGTTTTTGTTTCATCTTATTTACTATTGGTTGGAAAAATGGAAATACCTCATATTTATTAAAAACTCGTGAAATATCATATAAATGATGCAACCCATAGATGTAGAATAATAAATTCCTGATAATCTAACAGTTGCATCATAAAAAGGTTTTAAAAATTCAACAAAATATTTTATAATTTTAAAATGATCATCATTTAATTGTTTTTGATAATCATCACAATGATGACGATTATACATAGACATTATTGGAATTTCATATGGTAATACACTTTCTAACATTAAATATAATGAATTCCACTTATGTTGAACATGTAAAGAGAATATTTTATGCGCCATTTTAAAAGAATCACATGTTTCATCAAATTATTGCTGCTGCTTTCCTGAACTAGTTATAAAACTTAAAGCATCCCTAACAATTTTAGTATAAATTTTAATTTCTTTTATACCTGATTGTACAATAATATTAATTATATGATACATACATCTTTGGTGAAATAATTTAAAACCATTTGGTGGACTTAATCTAGTTTTAAACATTGGTATTGTTGTCGTATTATTAGCTGCATTATCAAAAGTTATACTACCTATTTTATTTCTAATTCCATATAAATCAAAAATTTCCATAATGTTTGCAAAAATTGTTTCAGTAGTATGTGGATGTTGATTTTTTCTAAATCCTATTAATTTTTTTTGTAAAATCTAATTTTGATCAATATAATGTGTAGTTACAGCTATGTACCCATCCTTAATTCTACCCAAACAAATATCTAAAGTACATGCTATACATGTCATTATTGTACTCATAACATTAATAAGTTCTAATCTAAGCATATTAAATGAATTCATAATATCTAACTTAATAGTATTTCTAGATACATATTTATATTGTGGACAATGTGCTTTACTAATATATTTATAAAAATGTTTATTTCCTCCAAAACTTATTGGTAAATCTTCTTGACAAATAGATTTAGCATGCAAGTCCCTAGCCGTTTGATAATCATAAGTCCACGAGCTAACACTACCCTCAAGAGTAAAAGAAAGTTGGGTTTGAATAGTTTTATCCTTATTCCTATTTTCACATGTACTAATATGCCTAGTTAAATGACTTGTACCACTAAACGTTTTGCAAGAGAAGTCAGCGTTACAGAGGTTGCAAAAGACTCGTTCCTCTGAAGTGCTGTCCACCATAGCTTTCATCATTATTGTGTACTTTGATCAGATGGAAGCTTTCTTTTGAGACTTCCTCGGCAATATAGTTGAAGTTGAAGCTCCAATAGTCTCCATTGATGATGTCACTTCAACTTCAAGAAAGTTAGGCGAAGTGCTCTCTCTTGCATTGACTCCTTTTCAATGTAGGAAGCTATTTTATTTTTCAAAAAAGTAGGAACATTTATGGAAGCTTCCATGCCCAATTTAATGCACTCAACTATATCTTCTTCCACGTCCTTCAATTCTTGCTCTCGTTTTGTCCTCTTCTTCTTCCTCTTCCCTTCTTTATGTCATGTTGCCACAACTAGGCTAAACTTCTTGAAGTTCAACATTGTGATCTAGGAGTAGGCTGAAGATGGAACTGTGGGTGGAGGGTTGGAAGACGAAGCCATAGCACTCGTGCGTTGCAGAAGACAAATAGTAGCAATGAGTCATAGAATAGGTGGTAGTTATTTATTGATGGTATTTATAGGTGTAATTAGGTAATCGGGTAGTATTGATTCAATGTTAATTAGTGGATCATTGGTTTATCAACGAAGTAGTTCGTTGGTAAACATCTTAAGTCACAAGCTAATTCCATTGATAATCTCTAACGACGGAATTTCTAGGAAATTAACGTTGCATTCATTCTAAACATATTTATATTTAAATATTGCACGTTTACTTTATGAATATTTGATACATTTATTGATACTTTTTCTGACTAATTATTTAACTGAATGTACTATTTTTGTGCAATATGGATTATAGAAAGCAAATGAAGATTCCAATAGATGTCTTGCAAGAGGTATTGGCTTATTTGTTGGCAAAAGAAATATGCAAATTGAGTTGTCTATGCAAGGGCATATACACATTCATTTTAGAGCATTATTTTTGTTCACTACAAGCATTTAAAATGAGAAATAACATTAGTAGAGTGATTTAGTTTGATGCACTTTTAGGGAAATATGTATATCATGGAATTGACTCTAAGACAGGATTTTCAACTACAGCATTAAAGGGAATTCACCATATTTTAGGATGTGATGGTGGGTTAATCATTTACAGAGCTCATGGAAGCTTCTGTTTTTACAGGGCTAACATTGAGATAAAAAATCCTATTACAAACATAGAATTGAGCATCCCAAACCCAAATAGAGAGAATCATATTTTACTTGATTCAAGTGCAGTTCTAGCATTTAAGGGAACTAATAGAAGGTTTTTGCACAAAATTTTTTGTTGGAAGGAACTTGCTGAGATCTAGGCTAATTGGCAATACCTGTTGGTCTATCATTTTGACAAAAATCAATGACAAGCAGTCAAAAAAGTTTATTTTGGAGGTAAACCAACGAACAATAGAAACCATGTGATCATTAATGGTGTTGTTTACTTCATAACTAGTTGTACACCTCAATACATTAATGAGCTCACAATCATTGCCATCAATATTGAAGATGAATCAGAGAAGCTCCTACCAATCCCACAACCTATGGGTGCATTGGCAATTTCATTTTATGACATAGTTGAATTAACTTTATTTGGAGGAAATAATGGGGAACCTGCATCTCTTAGCTTAATTCGATGGTGGGATAATGAGTTGAAATTCGAAATTTGGAAAGTAAAGAACATTGAAAAATGGGAATAGAGTAGGGTCTACATAGAATTACAGTTGGAAAATCTTGGACAACCTAACTTCCCATTTGAGGGAAGGCTTATAGCTTTCTATTTAATCAATGGAGACACTCTTATTTATAGTGCATGGGATAACCTGTATTATTACAAAATTCAACTGTCAGATAGAGGTTTCGAAGTGAAACTCATTCATCAACAAGTCATGCCTATTTCTGTAGTGTGGCTGCATGATTTAATTCCCTATGTAAACACTTTGCAATTATGCACCTAGGACTTTCTGTTTATCAATGGAGTAAATTCATTGGTATACCAGTTAACCAACGAACCTTACCCGTGGTTTATTTCCAAAATTCCTCTGTTGGACATTTGCAATGTTTTACTTTATTTCGGAGCATCTTTGTTGTACTGTGCTCACAACTATAAGAATTCTTGTTATAATTATATATCAATTGTTGAATTTTATACACCATTTACTATAGTTATAGTATTATTGTGAATAGATGCACCTATTGCATAGCAAAGTGGAACAGGAGTTAAAGCTCACATAATGACAGTATACAAGCAAATTTTCCTTTATATTTAAATGTTGTATGTCAATTTGGTCTAGGGATTCATCTCATAGGTTAGTGCAAACACCTAAGAAAAGAGTAATCATGGCTAATCCACAACAAGAACAACTTAGAGAACCAATAATAGGTAGCATGTTTTATCCTAACTTAATAGATGAACCGTCATGCATAATACTCCCTGAATGTGTCAATGACAGGTTTGAATTAAATTTCAATTATATTAACCAACCACCAAAATTTTATGGATTTGAAAAAGAGGATACTTATTGGTTTTTAAAATAATTTAATGAAATTTGCAATATGATGAAAGTACCCAACATGTTTGTTGATGCCATTAAATTAAGATATATGACTTTTGCTTTAAAAGATATTGCAAAAAGATGATTATATAGTTTACAACCAAATTTAATTACTAATTGAGGTCAATTTTGTTATGAATTTCTACGAAAATATTATCCTATGCATGCCACTATCAAAAGAATGAATGAAATCTTAAATTGTAGACAAAAACTAGAAGAACCTTTTTGGAAATACTTTGCAATGTTTCATGATCTTCTAGCTCATTGTCAACATCATGGAATAGAGAAAGTTACCCAAACCAGAACTATATATGAATGAATAGATTATCAAGCAAAAGCACTCCTAGAATCTATAAGTCAAAATGGATTTCTGAACCAAGGAATAGATGATACTTGGAAATTTTTAGAAGACTTGGCCAAAAGAACTGCACAATGGGAAAGTGCTACTAAAATAAGTCAAGAACAAACTTCTGTGTCTAGGGGAGTACATGTTGTTGAACCATATGTCGCCTTAGAACCTAAATTGACTAGTTTAATGCATAAAATTGATGAATTACAAATTAAACAAAAGACTAAACCTAGCATGCCTAAGTGTATAGGTTGCTTTGTTATAGGTCATGTTGCGGAGGAATGTCCTATTTTGCATGAATCTAAAGATGTTAATGTCTTATTCTATAATCAACGTAATAATTCTAATTTTAATCCTACTTATAATGCTAGATGGAGGAATAATCCTAATTTCTCATAGAGAAACCCAGAACAACAACCGAATCAATCTGTAGGACAACCATTTATTGAACAAAATGCAATGAACAATAGTTCCTTAAATCTTAATCAAAATCAACAAGTTAATGATCAAAATATTGAGAGGCAATTAGCACACTTAATGCAAAGAGTAGAAACAACCTTAAAATCTAACTCTCAAATTGTTGTTCATGATCAATCCATTAAAAGAATTGAGACCCAATTGAGTCAAATATCCAATTCACTCAATCTAAGAAACAAGGGTACTCTTCCAAGCCAATTTGTTTAGAATCCCCACTTACCTGATGGGCATTTGGCTCATGGAGGGGATGAGTAATACCACACAACTTAAGCTATTAAGGCTGTAGTTTGGTAGTGTCTATTTATAAACCACTTAGCTTTCTTATGAGCCATTAGAACTCCACAAGAATATATATATACTATTTTTATCATTTCAAATATATTTTTTCTTTAATTTCTAAAATATTGCACCTTTATCCTTACTTTTTACTGATGTATTGCAATTGCACTCAATTTCTTTAGCATTACTCATAGAATGATTTAGCTTGTTGAGTTTAATGCATTCTCCATTATTTAGCATGCATCAAATTTTCCCGATAGGTATTAGGGGTATGCTTATTATGTCATATTTTTGCTCTTCTATATTGAACTTTTCCATTTACATTGAGGAAAATGCAAAATTTAGGTATGGGGGTGAGGGCACACTAAAAATTTTAAAAATTTTCAAACATTTTCAATAATTTTGTCGATTTTCTCATTGGTTTTTATGTTTTTAAGATGAAGTCAAACTTGAAGGAATGTAAGTTTCAAGTGTTGCTATTAGGATTAATGTGAAGACCCTATCATATTATAAGAGGAGAATCTCCAAAACCAATTCAAAGCAACCTATTGCCTTTAGAGGACATAGATTTCAAATTAAATATGCAATGAGTTGAATCTTCTTGTTTCATTTGAATTAATGTCTTGCTAACCTTGTTTTTCTAGAGTAATTATTTTCTTTTCTCACTATTCCATTTGTGTGGAGAGATAAACCTATGCCGAGTGCCACCACAAAAATGATTTATTCATGACATTTCTTTTATTTTGGTGAGAATTATTCTTGGATATCTCCGAGACTTCTCTAAGTTGAAGGATATGTAGAGGAAGGTAGCAAGGGTATAAGCTTTAATATGCCATGAAGTTTCTTTGGGAATTAGGTTGTGGAGATATAAGGTGTTATTGCTATTCAATTAAAGGTCACTGGTTAATCTTAGTAGTTGCATTTGCTGTGAAGGCATTTATAAATAAAAAAAACAAGAAAAAGAAAAAATAAAGAAAAAAGAAAAAAGGGAAGCATCAAAAAGGAAACCAAGGAATCAATGTCAATTTAGGGTAGAAAAAGGGGATATTCGGAGTCACTTGGAATGTGAGGGTGAAGTGGAATGTTATCAACAATTGAACATTTTAAGTGATGGTATATTAACTGTCTTATCCCTTGTTTACCAATAGAAGCATTTTCCAATATTTTTAGGAAGGAAGGGAATATCTTAGATTACCTCTTTGTTGGTAAGATGTGTGTCTGTTTTAAATGATCTATTTCTTTAATTGAGAGCGGAGAAGGTGTGAATTCTTCTTGCTTGCACAAGATAGGTGGTTCTTATGAATGGGTGACTTTTCACATTCTAAGGATAATTTATTCAATTTAAGGGCAAAGAGAGGGAGTGTTGTAAGGCTGAGCCACCTCATTCTCCAGAGATTTTCATAACAATAGGTAATTTAGACAATCCTTTGTTTGATTCTATTTCTTCTCACTCCTTTTTTATTCCTTTTTCTTTAGACTTTATAGGTGTATCTACTGAAACCCCTCCGGAGACACAACTCCGCCACTAAGGTAGCCTAGGGGTTTAAAAGCTTGCTACACTTACTAAGTGTACTCGTGTTCTCTACGAAAGTGGCCTAGTATAGTTTTAATTAATTTTATTTAGTTGTTTTTATTATTTTCATGGTTTTTATAGTCTTACTTTAGTATTTTCCTAAGGGACTAGCAAAACATAAGTATGGGGGACTTGTTCAGACTAAAAAGTTTGTATTTTATAAGTGTTAATTCATGCATTTTATTGAGTTTTAGTTGTATTTTGCATTGGATAATGTTGATTGAAAGGTTAACTATGTTTTTAAGCATTATGCATGTTTATTCACTTTATTGATGCATGAATTAAGTTCTAAGTCATGAAAACTATAAATATGAATATGTTAGTGATTGCTTACTGAAAAGGAAATGATGGAATGATGACCAACAGCTTAATTTGCTGGTAAATTAGTTAATTCACAGAAGAAATCACGATTCATGTCTAAATTATAGAGTCTGTGGGTAAAGGCATTTATCAATGAACTTACTCTATTGGTAATCCAGTTTATTAACGAACCTAAGTATTGCTTTTTCTATGCGATGAGTTTTATTAATATATTAGCAAATACAACTGTAGTGGATGATAAAATATGATGAATTATTTCTCTTGTAATGTGACTTGCTTCACGGAAAAGTATTCTTTGATGAGCAATTGTAGGGAAATTCACATAACAATTAGAGTTGAGAAATTCAATTTAGTAGATGTTCGACCATGAAGAACTTGGACTGATAGGGAAAGGAAGTGTGCTTGCTTAGAACGATCCTACACGTCTAGATGTGTACCCCATCTTTGATAACTACTAGCTGAGGAATTGCCACTCCTTCAATCGATAAAAGGAGCCCCTTAGCCATGAAACGTCGGCCCCTCTCCTCCTTCATCCAGACACTGTCTGCAGTCATATTCTCCATCTTCCACCCATTCACTTCTTCCTGAGAAGAGATTGATGATCTCTTCTTCCTCTATCTTTTCACTAGTGTATTTGCTATTCTTTTCTCTACTTGAGTGTATCCTTAAAGGAAAGACTCTTGGCATCAGTTACTTCCTCCTTTGTTCCTTGGTGAAAATACGGAGTGACACCCAAAAAATCATTCAAGGTTGAAAGGAAAGTTCGCTAGCTTGACAACCTGATGAGCTGGAAGTAAAGACAAAAAGAGTACTTGGCCTAAGCAAGTTTCAAAGGGTGAAAATTGCAGTGGATAACTAGGTGTTCTCTCCTTTTCCTTTTCCTTTATATTATATGTGTTGTAATGTTTGGTTGAATGATAGTACATTTAACGTATTGTTGAATGGTATTTTATTTCTCTAAGTATTTATAAATGTGTTTTGTTTTATGTATTATCTATAGTGTCCTAAAGATAAAAAGAACAAAAAGAAAAGTGAGCAATTCTTATAAATTTTAAGGATCGTGAATCATGACGTAATTTCATCTAAAATTCAAATGTACCCACTTTTACCAACAAGTTAGCTCGTTGCTTAAGTGGTTTAACCACGGACTAATGGCGTTGGTTAAGTTTTGTCGAGCCTTTTGAGCGATTAATCAACAAGGAGATTTGTTGGTAAAGACGTTTATCAACAGACTAATTCTGTGGGTTATTGCATTTTAATTAAATTAGACTCAAATGCATGCAAACCGAAATACAGAATATTTCAGAATTAAGAAAAGTTAAGTATTTGGAATTAAAACTTAATTGCTAGGGTCTTTTAGTGAAAAATTTGGATAATCTACTAAGAGCCTCTTTTAAATCCAAATAGCCTAAGTGAAGAAATAATTAAGTTTAATGAAATTTCTCTAAGAATTAAAAATATGAGAATTGATTAAAGAACAGCCTAGCAATTATTTGGGACAAAGAAACTGTGACATTGCTTTAGTGTTAATTGTTCTAGTAATTGTAACACACAAATTTAACAAAGTACCAACCTGATAATCTTTGTGAACAAACTTGTACTTGCACATTAATTACATCTGAACCCGTGCACTTGCAATGAAATTAAAATATATCGAATACATATAATTAAATATTAATTCTAAAAGGTTCGAACACCCTACTACCCCTTTGATTTGGTGCATCTTTAAGTTTTCTCTATCGGAGCCATAATTCCATCCTAAATCTATCTCAGACACCTTGAAATTGTTTGATATTTGAATGATTGCTTGCACGATTGAACATTTGAATGCTTGATTGCTTAGATGCCCGATTGCTTGTGCCTTTTCTTGCTAGAATGAATCTATTTTATAGTTCCTTTTTGAAATTAGGGCAAGAACATGAGAATACCTACCAATAATTAAAATTTCCTCATGATGCATGCCTAATTTGATAATCAAATTTTTAATTGTCATTTACTATCATGATTGCATGAATTCTTGAATTGCTTTACATGCTCGGTTGAATCATTATGGTAACATTAGTATTTTTTTGATTCTTTAACTTAATATTGCTAAGTCATCCAAGAACATCAAGATGAAGGATGGACATATTAAAAATGGAGGATAATTGCAGAATTTAGAAGAATCTTTGACACTTTTTATTGTGTGCATGTTGTATGAGAAGTTTTGGTGTTGTAAAGTTGTAATCTAGTGTCTTTCCTCAGTTGTAGCATGGAGTTTTGTGAATCTTCTTTCATTTTAGTTGTAACCACACTCATAGCATCAATGGGGATTCAGTTAACACTTTCTTTGTATCTTTCTATCCATTTTCCATGTCTTTCTTTCTTTTCATGCCATTTCCATGATGTATTAGGATACATTCAAATTATAAATTAGGTAATTTGAATGGGCCAATTTGAATGATAAGAGGCTAGCTTTTGGCTAAGTAAGTTGGATGTCTATCTTCTCAACTTGTACCTAAAGTGCTTACCTAGAATCTTAGGGTTGTCTTAGTTTTTCCCTAAATAAACTAAATGGCAACTCCATTAGTTCACAAAGTGGATTTCTCTCCACTCTATAATTTTCCCACATTACAATTGTGAACCACATATTCTAGTCATTCTATTTTGTTTTTAATGGACTAATCATTAGCTTTCCAGAACATCCAACCTTCAGGAAGAAAATTTCATTGAGCACTTATCTAACTTAGCAGGAAAATCGATCGACTCAATTTGTAACTATCTTTATAAACCTTACATAGCTTTGACAAAATTCTATCTAAAAACACTAGTAAACCCTCTAAATAGGTTAGTAAGACTTTAATTTAGTAATTATAGTTATTTATGAAAGTAAGATTTCAAAAAAATCACATGTTTTCGCTTTCCCGAACTAGTTATAAAACTTATAGCATCCCTAACATTTTCAACATAAATTTTAATTTCTTTTATACCTGATTGTACAATAATATTAATTATGTGACACATACATCTTTGGTGAAATAATTTAAAACTATATGGTGGACTTAATCTAGTTTTATCAAAAGTTATACTACCTAATTTATTTCTAATTCCATATAAATCAAAAATTTCTATAATGTTTGCAAAAATTGTTTCAAAAGTATGTGGATATTGAATTTTTCTAAATCCTATTAATCTTTTTTGTAAAATCCAATTTTGATCAATATAATTTGTAGTTACAGCTATGTACCCATCCTTAGTTCTACCTGACCAAATATCTGAAGTGCATGCTATGCATGTCATTATTGTACTCATAACATTAATAAGTTCTAATCTAAGTATATTAAATGAATTCATAATATCTGACCTAATAGTATTTCTAGATACATATTTATATTGTGGACAATATGCTTTACTAATATATTCATCAAAATGTTTATTACCTTCAAAACTTATTAGTAAATCTTCTTGACAAATAAATTTAGCATGCAAGTCCCTAGCCCTTTGAGTATCATAAGTCTATGAGTTAACACTACCCTTAGGAGTAAAAAAAAGTTGGGTTTGAATAGTTTTATCATTATTCCTATTTTCACATGTACTAATATATTTAGTTAAATGACTTATATCACCAGACATTTTGCAAGAGAAGTCAACGTTACAGAAGTTGCAGAAGGCTCATTCCTCTGAAGTGTCATCCACCATAGTTTTCATCATTATTGTGTACTTTGACTAGATGGAAGTTCTCTTTCAAGACTTCCTCAACGATACAGTTGAAGTTGAAGCTTCAGTAGTCTCCATTGACAATGTCACTTCAGCTTCAAGAAAGTCTTGTTGAGGATATTCATAGCCTCTAGAACTTTGACCTTGATAGTGGGCCATTGTTTGTGAATTGTGAATTGAGTGAGAAAATTTGAGAAATTGAGAATGAGATTGAGATTAGAAGAGTTGAGATTTAAGATTCAAAGAATTAAGAATTGAGATTTGAAATTGGAGGAGTTGGGTGAAAAAAAAGTCAACCCAACTACCCCAATTTATACACAAAATTTCCATTTTCCTCCCATTGGCGGTTGGTCGTTGCACGCAGCATGCCCAGCCAACAGCCTGTTGCACGTTGGCCCCACCCATTGCACACCCCACCAACCACCCATTGCGTGCTAGCCCTGAGGACCTAACCATTGCATGCACAACATGCCTCGCCCACCCCCCGACCTCACTTGTTGCACCCTACCAACCGCCCGTTGCGCGTCAGCCCCAAGACCCCTAAGTTCAGAGTCCCCGACCATTGCGGCGTTGCCCTCTCAACTCTTCTTCTTCTCTTCTTCCCCTCTTCTTCTCTCCACTTCTTCCCCTCTTCTTCTTCTCTTCTTCCCCTCTTCTTCTCTCCTCTTCTTCCCCTCTTCTTCTCTTCTTCTTCCCCTCTTCTTCTCTTCTTCGTCCCCTCTACCCTCTTCTTCTCCTCTACTTCCCCACTTCTTCTCAGGACTGGCCCTGCAACCTAGCGACCGTTCCCCCTACTGACCCCATGCAACTGGCCCCCCTGCACGACCCCACGCCTGCACGACCGTTCGCCCCCCCCCTAACAAGCGACAGCCCACCTCACAGTCTCATGTTGGGCTAGGCCATACCAATTTCGTGCTGACATTCGTGTCATGTCGGGCCAACATGAACGACTTGGGGGCCAACCTAAGCACAACCCACAACACGAATAATTATTTGTGCCGTTGACTAGCACAATTTGCTGGATCGGCCCAGCACGACCCACGTCACAAATAATTATTTGTGTCATTGACTAGCACGATTTGCTGGGCCATCCCAACACAACCCAATTGACATCTCTATTTACAGTGGACCGTGGAGTTTATGGACTTTAAGATTTTCTATTGCTCTAGCAGAACTACCATTTTTCTTAAGCTTGGCTTTGGCAGAACTTCCATTTCTTGAAGCTTGGCTTTGGCTTTGGCGGAACTTCTATTTTCTAAAGCTTGGCTTGGGCGAAACTTCTGTTTTTCTAAGATGATATAAGTACAGAGAGATTCGGATAATTATTCGAATATCCGAATAATGTTTCGATTTTGTTTTGTTTGTGGTATAGTAGGTGTGCTCTAAAAGATTAAATGTGTGACTTAAACTAATGTGAAAACCTTTTGTGTAGGGGCTTCCCACATAATTTTTCATCATCTTTTTACCTTCATTCCTCATGAGTTGCATCCATCGAGACTTCATATCCTTTATGTATGCTTATCTTTATCAACTCTTCAAGGCCTTCAAATCCTTTATCAATTCTTCAAGCTATCACTTCATCGTATTTTCAAGTCATGTCTTCATCACTTCTTTTACAACACATACATCACAAAATATTTGACATCATCAAAACACAACTTAAGGAAGGATTCTATACTTAACAATTTATGTATTTTTTCTTTATTTTGTTATGTGTTATTTTTATTTATGTTATTTCTTAGATAATGATTATAACTAAAAAAAAAATTATTTTGGTTTGGTTTAATTCCCTAAATATCTTATACAATAACTTTTTTGAGTTGATTATTCTTGTGATGAAATGATTTGTCATAAGTGGATAAGTGATTTTCTATTGTAGTTCAATGATCATATAGAAGGAATGATCTTATAACACTTATAGTGGAGATGAAATAAAAATATATAGGATGTTTGTGGACCATGAAATGGTAGAAAAGGAAATCATGAGAAAGTCATTTCTCATTGACTAGATTTTAAATGGTGTTTGTGCCAATTGGAAATGATGGGAAATTATTTTTCAATATATGGAAATAAAACATGATTTCTCAACATTCATTTTCGACACTTCCTGTTGCAAATGCATAGGAAATTGACCATCTAACTTGTGTGAGAGTTATCAACATTGCGACCTCTAACACCTCTTTTTACACAAGTCTTTGAAGTTACGCTTTTTGAGTAATTTCTTGTGAAATCTCATCATGTCATTTCCCATTAATTCATAAATTATTGTCATTTTTTTTCCTATTATTTCCATGTATACAAACAGACTCATAACTA
Organism: Amphibolis antarctica; assembly: GCA_024699675.1. NCBI lineage: Eukaryota > Viridiplantae > Streptophyta > Magnoliopsida > Alismatales > Cymodoceaceae > Amphibolis > Amphibolis antarctica. Next base: position 13,187 of record JAMKPZ010001455.1, on the reverse strand, counting down.
ATCAAGATTGTTGGTTGAATTTACTATGCCTTACCACTTTACACATTCAATCTTTAAATATGGATATCATTGAAACCAATTGCATTATTCATTGCTATATATATACATAAACAAATGTTGTACATGTGGAGAAACTAAAAATCCAAATATGTGACCTTGGCTACTCAAGCAATTAAGTCTTTAAGGGTGTCTCTACACCTAGTGCCCTAAGATCAACTAATTTGGGAGTCATTAACACAAAGCTCATTACAAGGGTGGTTTAAAAAGTTTATGGAATGTTTCCTAAAGCATGTACAAATACTTATGGAAAAATAAAGAGTCAAAATTTCAAATAGTAGACCTTGATTACTTGAGTTATTAAGTCTGTAGGTGTGTATCTACATCTAATGTCCTAATTAAGGTCAACTGATTTAGAACTCATTGACCTAAAGCTCGCTACATAGGTGATCAATAAATCTTGAAAATTCTTTCATTATATGTTCTTCATATGTAGAATATTGTCATATATAAACAAATGTGCCTAAGGTATAAATGAGATGCCAAAAATCTTGGATTGATTTTTATACACGTACATTTGGTATTTTATTTTAATCACATAACTACTTTCATGAAAAATAAAATTAAAACGTGCATTGGTGGCTCACACAAGGATCCATGCATGAGTCGAGACATAATGCTCCTTACATAAGGATTAATGTATGAGGTTTGCAAGGGTGTGTGCAAGGATCCATGCACAAGAAAATGAATGCAAAGACATCTAGCATGATGCAATGCAGAACTCCTTCATGGCCATAGAAACCACAAAGGTCAGGTGTAGATAACGTTACCTATCACTTGGAAAACACCCATGTAGCACAACAAAATGTGGGGGTGGTGGTGTGGAGGGATGGCTCTCTCTCCCCCCAAGTCAAGCCAGGGATCAAGTTCTCACCTTTGGAAGCTTGAGGATGTGGTGGTTGCTAGGACACTTAGGTGCCAAAAGCTTGGTTGCTCGAAAGATGAGGCGGTGACCAGTTCCTACTAGATTAGATTAGATAGGATGATTCTTAAGTTGATACCTCTGGTATATATATAGACGTCCCCGATGTGGTGTTCCCTCAAGGTAAAAGTATATTCTCTTAACCAATGTCTTGCACTTTCTTGAATTGATCATAGCCAATGAGGAAGCTAGAACTAACTTTTGGAATCGTTTAAGGAAATTCACACCTTTAAACGAAAGAAGATGTGGAGGTAGGTGAAGTTTGATGACTTTGCCAGGGTTCAGTTAGATATGATCGAACCACTAATGTCCCCTGTGGTGTCAGAAAGAAAATGGGGAGAACTACAAAGAAGTTTACTGATGCACAATCATTGGCGAAGGTTACCCCTAGGATGATAGACTCTCTTGTCCAATGAAGACATTGGGGCCTAGTCATTGCTTGGTCAAACCATAGGTGCAATGTTTGTCCCATACAAGTGAGAGAAAGAGACGTTAAGCCTCCAATGACCCTGTAGCTTTATAGGAGTCTGGTTGGAAACAATTAAGTCCCTAATGACTTAGAAGGGACATGGGTCGATCAATGGGAAAATAAGGGATTTAAGGCAAGTCCTAATGGACACATTAAGTGTCTAATCAAGGACCCATTAGGCCTCTACTACTGTTGAAAGAGGGGCTAATATCAGGAGAGGAAGCTTTTTCCTCCACTCATCCAACTTTCAAGGGTCAATAGTAGGGGAGCATTTAATTTTAGTGATATATAATCTCACAAGATTTCCAGTTTTATGATTTTCATATAATTTACATGTTCTAGTATCTAACAGAATATCCACTAAGAAGTATAGTATTCCCGTTGGACCTACTTATACCCTATCTAGAAAAATTTCATATAAAACCCTACCACTTGCTTGATACATTTAAAATTTTTGAAAACCCTTTGTCTTACGCACATTCCTGCAAAAACTCCTATCCTAATCCTATTCATTCATCATGGAAAATCATCCAATCAAGACAAAATCTCTTTTCTTCAATACATTGGTGATGAACCACTTAACCTACCACCAGTCCCAACATGTACCGTGGCATTTTGAAGTCCCCAACCAGTTCGAACCACCAGAAGGTTGCCCAAGAAAGGAAGGGGAGAACACAAGTTCGAACAATGCACTAGTGGTTGGATTCATCCACGAACTAGGAGAGGAACCCTTTCTTCCCTCGGGGATCACCTACAATCCCCCCTCTCCTTCCTGTCTTGCATGTATGCCACCTAGGATAAGGTAGGGGTATGGTATCTTTAATATTTCCTTGAGTAAGGACGTTTTCCTTGCTACACCAGGCAACCAGTTTGCCCAAGCAAAACGTCACTCCTATCTTATGACTATACATGTTGTTTTATGTTTTCAATGTCGTTGTAAATTCCTTTTCTTCGAGCTGGCTTTGGTTATCTATTTTGTATGCTTATCGGTTTAGATGCATGGGTCAATGCATTGCGAGACAAAACACAAAACTCAGCCTTTGGGAATACCGATTCCATTTGGCCAACCGGCAAGAAAGCTAGTTGCCGCCCCTATGCTAACCTAATCCATCCGGTACCCTCATGTGCCCTATTTTTTTTCTTTGGCTGTTTTGTTTCCTTCACACCCTTGTCCAATCTTGCAACTAGCTTCACACGAACAATTTTTTTTTGCTCTCTTATTTTGCAAGTGGAAGTTCGCCAGGGCTAGCGGATTTCTCCATATTTCTCGTTTTCTTTTTCTCTCTTTGTGCCATCACTAGATGCCAGCTTGTGCATCATGGCCTGGGTAAGTGCCCTGAGATCTAACTCACTTTCGAGTCCTTGTGCAACCCCTCTGGTCGAAGACCTACGGTCCTGAAAGTATCCACCGAAACCCCTAAACGTTAATTCCTTGAGGTGCAAGACCCCTTTTGTATTTTTTTTCTTATTCATTTAGCATAATACCCCAAGGCCAGTGCAAGTCATGACCCTTTTCGTTGTTCTCTCGGTCGATTCTACCAGTTCCCAACCTCCTCTATGGCCGGAACACCGAAGACGAGTCCCGATTTCTATTCCTAGTAACCCTTCTATAAGCCGTTGAGAGGCCGGATCTCATCCAGGTTGGCTAGGGGTGCCTAACACCTTCCCCACTAGTACCCAAAGCTCCATATCCAGTCTTTTGGACAACAGACCCCTTATTATATCCATATCTTACTCTTTTAATTGGGATTTTTAGTCTTTGCTGTGAGAGGTTATCCTTTCCTCATAGGTTTCTTTGTTTCTCCTCAAAATAAGGTAGCGACTTCGTTTATTTATATTTTTTGACATTTACCTAGAGCCTGTTTTCTACTCTTGTTTGCCCCAAAGACAGCATTGGCCATCCATTAAGGGATTTGCCTAAGAGATAGCAACACCCATATGTTCTTCAACAGAAGTGTAGAATTAATGAGGGATGTGGATGCTCTATTTCACAAGTATACTTGCATAAACATAAAGGAAAACTTTCAATGTAGAAGTTTTGTGTAGATATGCATGGATACGCATATATAGAAATAGGACATACATCCAATGATGGAAGATGAAGCTTCTGTTTTATTGATTCCTATATGTATAATTGGATACTAAAGAATTCTTCCCTCCTTGTGTGCACTTTTCTACCAATTTTCTTCTATTCCTACATATCCATGAGAGAGAGAGAGAGACCTTAAGGTTTCCACACAAAAAGATATCCATGCTCCACACTCCTGAAAAGGATCTAGGTAAATCCCTAAGCTTCTCTTACTTCGAGAGCTCTTAAACTCGAAAGAGATAGCAAACTACAACTTTTTATCTTCTTACAAAATAGTAGATGGTTGTTGGAAAGATTTTCAAATATCTTGACCAAACAATCTCATCAATTTAGTGTAGATAATTGTGAAGTACCCTTATGTTGTAATTTTTACTCCATTTTCTATTTTCAATTTTGTAAAATTTCAAATGATTTCATGAGCTTCTATTGCACCATAGTGGAGTCCACCATTGAAGGCCTTGGGTCCTAAAAAGGTCACACACACCATTTGGCGAAAGCCCAGAAACCTTAAAGGACACAACTCAATAACCATATCAAACCTCTCCTGTATTTGCCAATTTTATTATCTTTTATTCCTTTTTAAAAATTTTGATTTAGTCTCTATTATATTTATTTTTTAAGATAATACATTTTAGTATCTATAGAAAATTAATTTTATAGGTGTTTAATCTAACAGTTGAAAATGCATCAAAATTGATTTTCATCATCTCTTCCCCTTCCCTTCTAAATCTCTATACCTTTCTCCTCAATTCCAAATTAAAATACCAAAATTGCCAAACTGCTTACTTTCAATGGAGAGAGTAAAAATTTGAAAAAATACTTAAATTTAGACACTTGGGGGGTTTATGCTGACAGAATTAAGGGAAGTTGAATCGGAGAGAATTCAATTTCGTTCAATTTAGGTATTTGTGTAGATCTTCTCTGACGGAATTGATTTTAAAAGGGTATTCGAAATTCAATTCTAACCTTTCCTTTGTGAATTAAGGAGAATGTCTTCGCTGCCCTCCTTCTATGGGATATCCTGTAACTTTTGCATCTTTCAAAAAATTAATAATTAAAATTTAAAATATATTAACTTTTTACTTTTTTTTAAAATAAAAAATAAATTCAATTTTGTCCAATTATATTATATGCATAAATACTAAAATTTTAAATTCTATTCAATTCTACCAAGTGAACAAACACATTTTCATTGAATTCAATTCCATTAAATTCAATTCTAACTATAAAATAAATTCTTAATAATTTATTTTCGTCTAATTCTATATGTATAAATGGACTCTTATAGAATCAGTTTCCTTTAGATGCTATTTGAGAATTAAAATCCTTTTTTTTTTTTCCTAAATTTTTAAAGTTTCGACGTATAAATAAATCAAAGATTTTCTGTTTTTTTTAAATAAAAAAAAACCTCACCAGAGATACAAGCGAATCCCCACCGCGCGCCCAACCGGAGATCTCCGCCCGCCGCTCACTCCGGCCGTCAGTCCAACAGCTCTCGGGCCCGCCGTCGTACGGTGGCAGCCGGCCACCCTCTCGGCTGTCGCCCTTTTTTCCACCGGTGCGGGGGGAGTAAAAGAAGTCCACGGCCGGCAAAAGTGAAAAAGCAAAAAGCTGCGATCCGCACGGATGCGGTCCCAGCCGTCCGATCGGCATCTCACGGAGAGACGATAAAGGTGGGGGGGGGGGGGGCTGGGGTTGTACGGAGATTCTATTCGTCTTTTCTCTGGACTCTACGCTTTGCGTGTGCTTCACATTTTTCTTACGCTGTAATATTTAATTTTAAAATTTTTTTTATAAATATCGTTTTCTCGAAAATAAAATCATAAATATTTATTGTGTTTAATATATATAATTTACTAAAATATCTGTGAGCGTCACACACGTAAGGTCAAGTGGACCCTACTTTTTGGAAGACTATTTATGAATTTAGAAGAGGTTTGAGTTTTTGAACGTTGAAATCGAAAATTTAAATATTTTTTTATTATTAAAATATTAAAGAAGATTTGTGTTTTTTGAAAATGAATGAAAAGAAAAATCTAAGAAAAATTTATTATTGAAATTTTAAAATTGTAAAATATTTTTATTTTTTTTAAAATTAAATATAAATTTTTATAAGGTATACAAGTAGTCCTATAAAATTTTTCATTTCCATATTTTCAACATTTTAACAATAAAAAAAAGTTTAGATTTTTCGTTTTCGTTGATTTCTACGAGTCACAATTTTTTAAAAAAAATTTATGAAACTATTTATATATTTTATAAAAATATAAAAAAATTTATATTTAATTTTTAAAAAATTAAAAATATTCTATATTTTTACGGAGATTCTATTCGTCTTTTCTCTGGACTCTAGGCTTTGCGTGTGCTTCACATTTTTCTTACGCTGTAATATTTAATTTTAAAAAAAATTTTATAAATATCGTTTTTTCGAAAAGAAAATCATAAATATTTGTTGTGTTTCATATATATAATTTACTAAAATATCTGTGAGCGTCAATCACGTAAGGTCAAGTGGACCCTACTTTTAGGTAGACTATTTATGAATTTAGAAGAGATTTGTATCATTTAAAAATTAATGAAAAAAAAATTAAATTTTTTATTATTATTAAAATTTTAAAAAAATGGAAAAAAATTTTATGAGACTATACAGTACATATTACGAAAATATAAAAAAATTTATATTTAAAAATTAAAAATATTTTAAATCTTTAACATTTCAACAATGTAAAAAATTTTAAATTTTCCTTTTCACTTATTTTTAGGAAGTACAAAACCCCCAGAAAGGTTTGTGTCCTTTGAAAATTAATGAAAAGGAAAATTTGAAAAAATATTTATTGATGAAATATTAAAAATTTAGAAATGAAAATTTTTATGGAATCATTTGTGTACCTTACGAAAATTTAGAAAAATTTATATTTAATTTTAAAAAAATTAAAAATATTTTAAATTTTTAACATCTTAATACTAAAAAAAATTTCTAATTTTTTCTTTTTATTGATTTACAATGTGCACTAACCCCCTCACCCCCACTTTTTAGGAAGATTTGTGTAATGTAAAAAATTGAAAATCTGAAAAAAAGTGTTTATGCCACTTTATGCTGGTTGGTTGTAAAAAATTTTAAAATTTCTTGTGATATAAATATCAACATTTTCCTCATTTAAGTTTTAGAATACAATTTCTAGTTCTTGAAACATTATTATAGCAATATCTCGAAAGAGTTAATATTTTTTAAAAAAATAGTAATTCAAAAATTATATTTATTTATTAAAGTAATATTTTTCACCATCATCACCCCTCACCTCCTTTGTCTCTTCCTCACCTTCTTTGTCTCTCATCGCTGTACTCGATCGCCTCCTTCACCTTTGCACATTGCCCATCTCGCCCCCTTACCCCCTTTACCTCTTGTCGACATGCTTCACCTCTCGTCGTTGTGCTCACACCCTTCGCTTTTGCATGTCACTTTTTTCTGCCTGTGTCTTGTTTGTCACTTATATCATTATTAAATGATATCAATTAAAATTTAATATAAAATATTATATATTAAATAAATACAAAAAATGAAGAAATATTGACAAATATTTAATATATATAAATTTTTAAAAATTTTCATAATGTGAACAAATAATTTCTGAATTTTAGTTTCTTTTACCTTTTCATTTTACTAAATTTTCTTTTCCTAAATTTCTGATATGTACAAATAGATCCTTAACAATTGAATTCATGTAATTACCCGTAAGTGCTCACAACCCATATTTGGTGCTATTTTGTTTTTCACGGTATATAATTTAAATTGAATTTGATACCATGTCCAAGTTTAAGACGACTTAAACAAAGCTTATGACTACACTATCCAAACGATAAAAAAATAATTTTATTTTTAAAAGAGGATTGATGTATCCTTGTAAGAGTGCAGAAAAGAAACAATGCCTCATTTGGAGAAAGTTTCAGTCATCTCAAGTGTTGGATAGAGATAAAATTAGAGTTAATTTCATAAATAAATCTACAGTTAAAATTGTATAATAATTAATGTGGTCAAAATTTATAAATTGAAATTTAGTTTCAGCATTAGACAGTAGAAATTGGAAAATCAAATGGTTATCCGAATGATTATCCGTTTATACATTGTATTTTACCTAGTATGAAATCGGAATAACAATTCATATTCTGATTTTCTCTAAAAAAATTTCTTTCATAGATTCACCGTAGACCTTCGCATCTAAGATGGATCCACATTCAAAGGTTGTTCATAAGACACTGTTTTTGAGGAAAATGAATCATTAAGGAAACCCAAGCCCGCACGTCAAAGAAGGGAAAAAGTATTTGCATGTAGGATCATTTCAACAAGAATAAAAATTAAGGATGGCTTGAGAAACAACAAAGTTGCACAAACTTCAATTGCAAGTTTATTGAAATTTTTTAAATTGACTTATTTTAAAGTAGTATGGTATGTTTAAACTATTTTGTTATGTATTGAAGTACTTGCTTGAATGTATGTCTAAATGATTATGACAATTATTAAACCTTAGTCTATGTTGAAATTTATGGATTCATGTTGAAATATCATACTTACTATGGTTCAAACATATTCTTTAGACAGGAAATGTATTCTATGCAAGGGGAGCTTTCTTTCAAGGGGAGCTTCCTTTCAAGGGGAGCTTCTATTTTTTTGTTAGTGTTTGTATCTTGTAAAACAAGGGGAGTAAGTTGTAATCCACCCTTTTCATGTATGTCAAAAAGGAGGAGAAAAATGTAATAAGGCATGAGTTGTAATAGGGATTAAGTTTTATCTTTAAAATTAAGGTATAGTTTTGACATCACCAAAAAGAGAGAGATTGTTGAGAACTCACCCTCTTTAGGTTTTGATGATGTCAAACAACTTGACATAGAACAATAAAGATATGAAAAAATCAAGTTAAGATACAAAGTCAGAAAGAAAGAATGAAGGAAGTGTATGAAGACAGAAAGTCACTAAGCTTCTAAGTCTCCAAATGGAAGTTCCATCAAAGCCAAGCTAAATAAAATGGAAGTTCTACCAGAGCCAAGTTAAATAAAAATAAAAGTTCCATTAGAGCTAACCTAAATACAATGGAAGTTTCACCAAAACAATCTTAAAGTTCATAACTCCACGGCTCGCCATAAAGGTAAGACCATAAATCTATAGTTCACTGTAAAGTTACAACTATAAGTCTATGGCCTACTGTATAGTTATCACACAGTATTTTCACTAAGTAATCCTACTCAAACCCAAACCTTACTATTGTTAGGGCTGCAAGGAGTGGAGACGGTCTTCCGCCAGAAAACAAGCGACAGTTGGGTCCACAAGGTGGCAGCTGCATTAGAGCAACTGGGTGCCCATGTGTTAGGCTATAGGAGTGAAGGGTCGAGCTTTCATCAAAAAATAGGCAGCTGCCGAGGTCACAGGACGGTAGCCGGGTATAAGGCAGCTAGGGTTGCGCAGAGGGCAGAAGTGAGAGCGGAAAACCTTAACCTTACGGCCTTAAGTCTACAGCTCAAGTTTACAGCCATAAGTATATGGCCTTAAGTCTACGGTTTGGCGTAGAGCTACGAGAGGGTGGCAGTCGAAGACCAACGGAGCGGGAGTTTGACCTGGTCAACTAGGCAACAGCCCACCTAGGAGAACCGATAGCCGGGTCAATCTAGCAATAGCCAGCTAGAGGTTTGTGCGGGTAGAAGATGTGTTGCAAGCGGCTGTAGCACTAGCAGTCAAGGATGTCCTTGTAGCTACCGGGTGGCGATATGCTTAAGGCTGGCAATACATTCAAGGGTCCTTCTCTTAGGGTTCCCATCTTTGTATTACTATTTATATGGTGTAAAGTGTACATTGTATGTACGACTACTGTAAAATGGAGAAGAAGGTCGGTGCAAGTGGGAGAGAATGACATTTCAATTTGTGTGATTGCTTGTTGGCGACACAAAGGTTGAAAGAGCATCAGCACCTCATGGAGTAAGCTGTTCTACCGAATCACGTAAAATTCTGCGTCTATCTCTTCCTTCTTCCACCTATACGTTACTATAAGAGAGAGAGCTTGTGTTTCATCGTCGGTGAACAACCTAAGGAGATGCACACTGTTGGGACGCGTATGGGTCGAGAAGTGCTATGCAACCATGTCATGGTACATAGAAAGAGGATCGTTTTCCCCAACAATTGGTATCAGAACTTCTAGGTCGAGTGGGAGCATCGTTGGGGAACACAAAGTAGGTTCGCAGTTATAGGTGGAGGTGACGACTACCAGGCAGAACTAGCTGATAGCCAAGTGAGCAGAGCAGCATCCGGAGGAGAGTGTCGTGTGCAGTAGGTAGTCGTCAGAAGCAAACAACACCTAGCAGGAGAACCAACAACCGACAGAGTAGAGCAGCGTCTGGAGGTGAGTGCCATTAGGAGCAAGCGATCATCAAGAGCATATGACATCCAGCAGGAGATCCGACAGCCAGCTGTAAGGAAGTGGCAGTTAGAGTGTTCCATCTAGAATCCCAGAAAATGTTAGTGATGGTAGAGGAGAGGAAGCAAGGGGCAAGTTCGACGGAAAGGACTTCGAGTTCTGGAAAATGTAGATAGAGGATAGTCTGTACCAGAAGGATCTCCATCAACCGCTGTTGGAGCAGAAACTGAAGAAAATGGAGCATGAGCAGTGGGAACTTTTAGATAGAAAATCTCTAGGGCTAATCAGACTTTCACTGGCAAGGAACGTGTTGTTCAACATTGCCAAGGAAACTACAATGGTTGGAGTCATGCAGGCCCTGTTCAACACATACGAGAAGTTGACGACTTCCAATAAGGTTTACCTTATGCGTAGGCTCTTCAACATGAAGATGCAGGAGGGAACATTGGTAGCCAACCATGTGAACGAACTCAATGTGATCCTAATCCAACTGGATTCAGTGGAGATCGTATTCGACGATGAGGTGTGGGCGTTGATCCTACTATCGTCCCTACCGGCTGGTTGGTCAGCCATGGTAACTTCTGTGAGCAACTCATTGAGACACAGAAAGTTGGATATGGGGCAGGTGACAAATTTGGTGTAAAACGAAGATATCCACTAGAAGAATAGCAGGGAGACGTCAACATTAGCGCTTAGCATGGACAGTAGGGGGCAAAGCAAGTCCCAAGGTCAAAAGTTCGGCTACCGACAGAAATCATGCAGCAAGAGCAAGAGCCGTGTAGAGATCAAGTGCTGGAACTACGACAAGTTCGGGCACTTCCAATCAAAGTGTCTGAAACCCAAAAGGATGGACGTGGCCGCCGACAAGGGAGCCAGGGTGAATGCCTTGATCTACTATGTTGACAGTGTGGTCGACACATGGGTAATGCACTCGAGTGCGTCGTTCCATATGACGTACCGGAAGGAGCTGTTGCAAAATTACTAGGAGATGCCAGTGAAGAAGGTGTATCTAGCCAATAATACAAGTTTGGACGTTCTCGAATAAGGTGAAATCCGGATTCAAACAAAGCAGGGACTATGGAAACTCTAGGAGATGAGGTACATTCCTGACTTGGCCAAGAATCTAATCTTCTTCAACCAACTAGACAAAGAGGGTCACCATGTTGGCTTTAGAAGTGGCAAGTGGAAAGTGACCAAGGACATCCAGGTGATTACATCCGACCAGAGGACAGGAATTCTATATCTCACGAGAGGTGAGGCAAATGGCCAGATGATATTGGCGATGGCTACCACAGAGGTGTCTGGGCAGTGGCACTTAGACTTGTCAATCGAGTCGTGCCAGGCCAGCACGACATGATTTTTGTGCTAACACAGCACTATTCGTGCCATGCCGGCACGGCCCACACCACCAATGGGTCAGCCCAAGCATGGCCTGTGACACGAAAAAACACTATTCGTGACAGTCAATGGCATGAGTTTGACAAACATGATTCTTCCCGGGACCTAGCGCTGCGACCCAACGGCCGGCCCAATGACCTAGCAACCGATCCAAGACCCGGCGGCCCATCTCCCTCGCCGGCCGCACGACCCGTTCACAGTTCACCTCCCTCCCGCCCATGCAATTGTTCACCCTACGGTCCCTACCGGCCCACATGGCCTTCCGCCCTTCCAGCCTTCCCCCTTGGGTGGGACGGTGGGACCTAGCACTGCAAGCCAGCTATCGGCCTAGGCACAGTTCCCTAGCCCACCCGCTCATGCATACGACCGTTCAACCATCAATATTTAAATTTAATTCAACATTCAAGTATTCAACAACTTAATAAATAAGACAATCAGACAATAATGCATATAATTAAATTAATTTTTTATTTATTAATGAATTACGTATTTTATATTTACATTATTACAAATTTACATTTCCATTAAACAAATTTTACAATAAAATTAAATTACATTTTAAAAAAATTACAAATTGAAAAATAAAAATAAAAATGCTTTAATTATGAAATATTTAAGTTTATAAGTTGCTCAGTAAAATCTTCAACTCGATCTTATTCACGAAGTGCAGCAAGTTCCCAGTCTTTTACACACATTAATGCTTCTATTATATCTTCTTTAAGCTTGCATCTTTGCTCATCAAGCACGTTGCCACTCATGTTGAAAACATGTTCACAAGCTACTAAATACACTGGAATTGTTAATAAATCCTTTGCCATTATTGATAATATTGGAAAAATCAGTGATTGTTACCTCCACCAATCTAAAACATCAAATGTATTTAAGTTAGAATGTTGAGTAAATAATAATGATTGGTGATTCATTGCATTAAAAGTAATTAATTCTTGTCTAGATAATATAGGATTATAATTATATGATGATGATGTTGGAATATCTTCATCAAATCTTAGATCTTGTAAAAATGCCCAAGAATCTAAAGATGATCCAACATTTGATTTTGGTGTTGTAGACATTGGTAGAGGAGAATGTTCTATTCTTAATCCATATCTTTGTGTGTATAAATCAAACATTTAATTTAATTATTCTTCTATTGTACTAACATTTAATCTTAAATCTACACCTAAACTCATTTGTATTTCCCTAATTAATTTACTAGCATATCTTATTTTACACCTAGGATCTAAGCATACACTCAAAATATATAATGTAGGGATTTCATTCCAATATTTTAAAATTTTTTGTTTCATGTTATTTACTATTGGTTCAAAAAATGGATATGCCAATATTTATTAAAAACTCGTGAAATATCATATAAATGATGCAACGCATAGATAGATGTAGAATAATAAATTCCTGATAATTTAACTGTTGCATCATAAAAAGGTTTTAAAAATTTAACAAAACATTTTACAATTTTAAAATCATTCTTAGTTAATTTTTTTTGATAATCATCACAATGATGACAATTATACAAAGACATTATTGAAATTTCATATAGAAATACACTTTCTAACATTAAATATAATGAATTTCACCTATGTTGAACATTTAAAGAGAATTTTTTATGCAGCATTTCAAAAGTATCACATATTTCATCAAATTGTTGCTGTCGCTTTCTTGAACTAGTTATAAAACTTACAGCATCCCTAATAAGTTCAATATAAATTTTAATTTCTTTTACACCTGATTGTATAATAATATTAATTATGTGACACATACATCTTTGGTGAAATAATTTAAAACTATTTAGTAGACTTATTCTAGTTTTAAACATTGGTATTGTTGCAGTAT
>JAMKPZ010001454.1:0-44933 GCA_024699675.1 Amphibolis antarctica | reverse complement strand
AAGGGTCATCTACTTATTAAGGAATTTTCGAGCCAATCCACTCCATCGCTAATTCATCTTCCTTTCTCTTGGCCTCGAAGGGTCATCTACTTATTAAGGAATTTTCGAGCCAATCCACTCCATCGCTAATTCATCTTCCTTTCTCTTGGCCTCGAAGGGTCATCTACTTATTAAGGAATTTTCGAGCCAATCCACTCCATCGCTAATTCATCTTCCTTTCTCTTGGCCTCGAAGGGTCATCTACTTATTAAGGAATTTTCGAGCCAATCCACTCCATCGCTAATTCATCTTCCTTTCTCTTGGCCTCGAAGGGTCATCTACTTATTAAGGAATTTTCGAGCCAATCCACTCCATCGCTAATTCATCTTCCTTTCTCTTGGCCTCGAAGGGTCATCTACTTATTAAGGAATTTTCGAGCCAATCCACTCCATCGCTAATTCATCTTCCTTTCTCTTGGCCTCGAAGGGTCATCTACTTATTAAGGAATTTTCGAGCCAATCCACTCCATCGCTAATTCATCTTCCTTTCTCTTGGCCTCGAGAGGTTTGATGCAAAACTTCTAAAGATATCTTATCTTCCCTTAGAGCTAGCAGAAGTTCAAGGTTTCTTGCCTAATGCGAAACTTTCGAAGATATCTTCTCTTCCCTTAGAGATGGTAGAAGCTCAAAGTTTTCCACTTGATGCAAAATTGCCAAAAATATCTTTTCTTCCCTTAGAGTTGATAGAAACTCAAGGTTTCTCACTTGATGCAAAATTTTCAAAGATATTTGATTTTCCCTTAGAGCTAGCAAAAGCTCAAGGTTTTCTGCTTGATGCGGAACTTTTGGAGATATCTTATCTTCTCTTAGAGCTAGCAAAAACTCAAGGTTTTCCACTTGATGTGGAATTTCCAAAGATATCTTCTCTTCCCTTAGAACTAGCAAAAGCTCAAAGTTTTCTACTTGATGTGGAACTTTCGGAGATATCTTCTCTTCCCTTAGAGCTGGCAGAAGCTCAAGGTTTTCCACTTTATGCAGAATTTCCAAAGATATCTTCTCTTCCCTTAGAGTTGGTAGAAGCTCAAGGTTTTCTGCTTGATGCGGAACTTCTAGAGATATCTTCTCTTCTCTCAGAGTTGGCAGAAACTCAAGGTTTTTTGCTTGATGCAGAATTTCCAAAAATATCTTCTGCTCTCCCTTAGAGCTGGCTCAAGGTTTTTTGCTTGATGTGAAATTTCCAGAAATATCTTCTCTCTCCCTTGGAACGGGCAAAGGCTCTTTATCCTTTCTTCCTTCGAAAGGTTTTCCACCCCAAATGGAACTTCCAAACCTATTTCCTATTAAGTCAATAGAGGCTCTTTATCCTTTCTTCCTTTAGAAGGTTTTCCACCCTAGATGGAACTTCCGAACCCTTCTCCCTTGGAGTCGATAGAGGCTCTTTATCCTTACTTCCTTCGGAAAGTTTTCCACCCTAGATGAAACTTCTAAACCTCTTTCTTGTTGAGCCAGCAAATGCTCTTTATCCTTTCTTTCTTCGAAAGGTTTTCCACCTTAGACGGAACTTCTAAACCTCTTTCTCGTTGAGTTGGTAGAGGCACTTTATCCTTTCTTCCTTCGGAATGTTTTTTTCCCCATATGGAACTTCTAAACCTCTTTCCTATTGAGCCAGTAGAGGCACTTTATTCTTTCTTCCTTCGGAAGGTTTTTCGCCCTAGATAGAACTTCCAAACCCTTTTCCCTTAGATCTGGTAGAGGCTCTTTATCCTTTCTACCTTTAGAAGGTTTTCCACCCTAGATGGAACTTCCGAGCCTCTTTCCCATTGAGCCGACAGAGGCTCTTTATCCTTTTTTCCTTCAAAAGGTTTTCTACCCCAAATGGAACTTCTAAACTTCTTTCCCATTGAGCTAGTAGAGGCTCTTTATCCTTTCTTCCTTCTGAAGGTTTTTTGCCCTAGATGAAACTTTTGAACCTCTTTACCATTGAATTGGCAAAGGCTCTTTATCCTTTCTTCCTTCAAAAGGTTTTCCGCCCTAGATAGAACTTTCAAACCTCTTTCTCGTTGAGCTGGCAGAGACTCTTTATCTTTTCTTCCTTTGAAAGGTTTTTCCACCATAGACGAAACTTCCAAATCTTTTTCCCTTTGAGTCGATAAAGACTCCTCCTTTCTTTCTTTGGAAGGTTTCCTACCTAATGTGGAATCTTCGAACTCCACTGGCTATTCCTTTTCCCCTGAGCACTTAGTGGCTTTTCCTTCTTTCTCCCTACGGATGCTCTTCCTTCTACCTTGGAACTTTCGAGCTTACCCTTTCTTCTTATCACTTAGCCTCTTCTTTCTTCCCTTGCCTCTAAGGTTCAAGTAGTCAGACCGAAACTTTCGAGATTTCCCTACCTCTTCTCTTTTTCTCACTTTCCTTCTATCCCTACTTTGGAAGGTTGTCCATCTAATCCAGAACTTTCGAACACTACCCCACTTTAGTCATCAATACTCATTTTTCTAAGTTGGTTTGGATCCTCCAAACCTCATGTTCCAGGCTTGCCCTTACTTTCAAATGTAGCTCTCTTCCTTCAGAGATGCACAAGGCTAGGAACTTTTGAAGTTCCTCTCAAGAGGTAGTAGTTTCAACTTTCTTGATTTTCATGCCACGTGACACATCTTAATAACTAAACAATCTTACGTGGACCAACCAGAGGCTACCATGTAATGTTTGTTAGTGTTGTTAATAACTGATTACCCTTCAAATAACTCTTAAGATGGATGATTTGGCATGGCTATTGCATTTTTTCCCCTGCCTGAGATTTTCAAACGAGAGCACCCACACATTTGAGTGTTCGACCTTTGGCAAGCTTCAACTGCTCCTCTTCTAGCCCCCTCGACCTTCAACGACCTATTTGACTCTACTCTGACAACCTCTCCATTGTCGTCACTTTCAAGTAAGTTTTCCTTATTGCCTTTGGGGATTTCCTACTACTCCTTTGATTCAAAGCTTATCTACATTTCCTACATATAAACCCTAGATAGATGCTTAATAGGATTGTCGATACTTAAAATCATATGATACTTGAATGATTGCTTGTCTAAATGTTTGATTGCTTGATTGTTTGTGCCTTTCTTCACTAACTTTACAAAGTGTAGGATCATTTTAATAGGGTTTAGGATCACAAGAGGGGAGGTGAATTGTGTCTTTAGAAAGATTAATCTTTAACGGATAAACAAGAACACAACCACACAAAAGTTTTAGAAAAATCTCAATTTTATTCAATGAAATTCCTTACAACGTTTAAGCACAAATCCCTTCTTGTAAATTCAAATAAAACTTTCAAATTCACTCAAGAAAAGTAAGAGGAAATGATTTTGCTTCACAAATAAAGCAACTATTCAACTAAGTTAAAATACGATTTCCCTCTTTACAAAATATAACTATTTAGTACAACTCTTACTTGATCAACAAATTTGAACCTTCACCTTTGATCTTCAACCTCAAACTAACTTCACTTTAAAGATTTGAAACTTTGAACGCCTTCTTCGATTTGAACTTGATCTTGATCTTCAAACTTGAACTAAAACTGTCTCTAAAATGCAATTGTATCTTCTTTAATGCAATGTGTATGTTATTGTACTCTCTAGTCAAGTTTTGAAATGTATTTATAGAGAAAAATACATTTCCTCCATTACTTCCATTATGCCCATGAAACTTTTGAACGTGTCATTGAAATATTTAATAACTTCCTGTTTCATCCCACATTCATATAGAACATGTGCTTTGTTTCTGGATTTTTCTTTTATTTTTCTTGATTATTCTGAAATATCAACGACCCATTCATTCTTCTTTGAAATCTTTAAAGTCTATGATCACAATCACATTTTACCTGTAAAAGCTCAATTATGTCCCTACACGATCGCTTAAGAATGATTCAAATATAAAACGTTGAATTATTCAATCGAAAATTTCATTCATTTAGAATCATTCATTCAATTTTAACATTAACTTCCTAAAATATTTGAACTTTTAACCTTAAAATGCCGAATACTGTTTACTCTTCCTAAAACTAAATCATGTGTTTAACTTAAAAACTCATATGCCTTCACTAAAACACTGAAATATACGTCATCAATTTCCTAACATTTTCAGATTTTTAGTGTTAAAACACCTATCACTGTTCACACCACGTGCACAATAGAACACATGCACCTAACTTAAGAAATCATGTGCTAATGTTAAAACGTCGATACATTGTTCATCAATTTCCCAATATTTTCGAACTTTTAACATTAAAATGTCGATTCTCTCATCACGTGTGAACTTAAAATTTCATGTGACATTCCATTATTGATTTATGAACTATATACTTATCTAATACTTATTTAAATCACTATAACCCTTTGAATATCAAACTTAAGTATTCTAATAGGGGTGCCGCATCACGGAGTCGGGATAGCCAGCCTACTCAGTCTGGGCAACATCTTCCACAAGCAGAATATTGGTCAACATCACGAAGCAGAACTAGGGGCATTCTGTCCCTCCTCTGCCATGGTCACTCGAACAGGCGAACATGACCAGTCCACTACATCCTCGTCCGAGACTCCACCAGGTTTCCCCTTCCTATCGACACGGCCGCTGGTCCTTGCAACAGGGGCAGAACTAGGGGCATTCTACCTCTCCCCCTCTACATGCGCTTGGTGGCCAGAGCAACAGACGGAGCCCGACGACATGACACCTCAAGCAGGCAGGTACGGTAAGTTCGTCGCCATCCCCTCCGGAGCATTCTCGGGGTTCACCACCATCTCGAACTAGCAACTGGCACACCTACCCGGCACCCAGCCACGAGACCATAGATGCCGCTCCCGCCAAGTTCCTCATCCAGCACTCCTTCCGCTTGAGGGTCAGCAAGTCATAGAAAACCTTAACGATCCCCACCTGCAAGATCAAGAACTTGAAGAGGTTAGTCCATGGGTCCAACCGCTCGAGTCCACCGGTATAACTTCTACTGACAAAGTGGAACTTGTAAACCTTGGGGATGAACAACATCGTAAAGAAACGAAAATTAGCGAAGAGGTACTTGAGCCCTACTAGCAACAACTCCTCGCATTCCTGCGAGAATTCGTGGAAGTGTTTGCATGGGATTATGAAGACATGCCCAGTTTGGATGAATGGGTAGCAGTCCACCAACTACCCCTCAAACCGGGAGCCCGCCTTGTAAAGCAAAAAGCTTGACGAATGAGACAGGAATAGGCCCAGAAGCTGAAGGAGGAAGTTCACAAGCAGTTGAACGTCTGGTTCCTCCAGCCGGTCTTCTACTCGGAATGGGTGGCAAACATGGTACCCGTCCCAAAGAAGGACGGGCGGGTACGCATGTGTGTTGACTATTGAGACCTCAACAAGGCTAGCCCCAAGGATGACTTCCTACTACCACACATAGATGTCTTGGTAGACGATGCTACCAAATACGGGGTATATTCTTTCATGGATGGATTCTCCGGGTACAACCAAATCCTCATGGCGGAGGAAGACAAGGAGAAGACCGCATTCACGATCCCTTGGGGCATCTTCTGTTACAGGGTGATGCCATTTAGGCCCAAAAATGCTGGTGCTACTTACCAAAGAGCCATGACCACCCTCTTCCATGACATGATGCATAAAGAAGTCGAAGTCTGTGTCGACAATATGGTAGTAAAGGCGCACACTCATCAGTAGCATCTCAAGCACTTGAGAAGATTGTTTGAACGCCTAAAGAAGTACAAGCTCAGGTTAAACCCATCAAAATCAACGTTTGGGGCCACCACTGGAAAACTCCTTGGCTTCGTCATCAACAAACAGGGAATTGAGGTAGATCCTGATAAGGCAAAAGCAATCTTAGATATGCCTCCCCCACAGACGGAGTAGCAAATCCGAAGCTTATTGGGAAGGCTACAATACATCAGGCGCTTCATCTCACGCCTCATGTTGATTTGCGAGCCCTTCTTCAAATTAGTGAAGAAAAACGCTAGCTTTGCATGGACAACAGAATGCCAAGTCACCTTCAACCACATCAAGTGGCAGCTATCCCGACCGTCGGTTCTCGTGCTGCCTCATCTTGGGCGGCCACTCTTCCTATACATGTTGGTCACGACTTCTTCCATGGGTGCAGTACTGGGCTAGCATGATACTACCGGCAAAATCGAGCAAGCCATATACTACCTTAGTAAGAAATTTACCGAGGTAGACGAAAAGTATGAGTTGATAGAAAAATACTGTCTCTCATTGGTTTGGACGCTGAAAAAGTTGCGACACTACCTGGTCATCTACCTGGTTTTGTTGCTTAGCCGCCTGGATCCCTTGCGCTACCTCTTCGACCAGTTGGCCTTGGTAGGCAGGTGTGTGAAATGGCAAATGCTCCTTGCCGAGTTTGACATCTGGTATGTATCTTAGAAATCCATGAAGGCCTAAGCCATGGCCGACCAGCTGGCACACCAGCCTTTGCCAGATTATCAGTCGTTGGAGGATTCGTTCCCAGACGAGCCCGTCTTCACCATTGACGAGCCAAATCTAGACTAGCTGGATCTTGACCAGCCAGAACCCCATACCCTGTACTTCGACGGAGCGATGAACACCAAAGGCCTCAGGGTGGGAGTCGTTAGTGGATCCCCAAGGACGGATGCTACTCATAGCCAAGCGGCTTCTCTTCACATGCTCACACAACGAGGCAGAGTACGAGGCTTGCATCATGGGACTACAACTCACACTAGAACTTTGGGTCGCCCATCTGTGTGTATTTGGCGACGCCATGTTGGTAATCTCTTAGACCCTCAACAGGTAGAGAACCTGAGAACCCAAGCTCCAGCCGTACCAGGAGCTTGTACTGCGATTAGCAAGAAACTTCCGGTTCATCCACTTCCAGCACGTCGGCCGCAAGCATAACCCGTATGCAGATTCTCTGGCCGTCCTAGCATCATGGGTAACGGTCATGGAAGGTCAGAGCATAGCCATAGAAGTCACAACGCTTCACTGGTGGGCTTACAATGAGGACATCTACCGCCTCATAGAAGTCCCCAGGCGGGCAGACGTTAGACCCGCGACTTTGCATCTGGCTAGTCACCCTAACAACCGGCAAACAATCAACCAACACAGAGGTCCCTCGGGTTGTGCTTACGACCGACGTGCTGGAAGTGGATGAACTGGAAGTTACCCGCTAATCGTAGTACGAGCTCTTGGTTCGGCTGGAGCTTGGGGTCTCGGGTTCTCCACCTGTTGAGAGTTTGAGAGATTACTAGCATGGCGTCGCTGAACACACGCAGATGGGTGACCTGGAGTTCCAGTGCGAGTCGTAGTCCCATGATGCAAGCCTCATACTCTGCCTCGTTGTGGGAGCACGTGAAGAGAAGTCGCTTGGCTACAGGCAGCATTCGTCCTTGGGGATCCACTAGGACAACCCCCACTCCGTAGCCTTTGGTATTGACCACTTCGTCGAAGTACAGGGTATGGGGTTCCAGCTAATCTAGATCCGGCTGGTCTGGATCCGGCTCGCCGATGGTGAAGACGGGCTCGTCTGGGAATGAGTCCTCTAATGGCTGATAATCCAACAAGGGTTGGTGTGCCAGCTAGTCAGCCATGGCTTGGGCCTTCATGGATTTCTGAGATACATACTGGATGTCAAACTCGGCAAGGAGCATCTGCCATTTTACGCACTTGCCTACCAAGGCCGGCTGGTCAAAGAGGTAGCGCAGGGGATCCAAGTGGTTGAGGAGGGGGAGGGGTAGAATGCCCCTAGTTCTGACCCTGTTGCAAGGACCGGTGGCCGTGTTGATAGGAGGGGGAACCCAAGTGGAGACTCGGACGAGGATGCAGTGGGCTGGTCATGTTCGCCTGTACGAGTGACCGCAGCGGGGGAGGGGTAGAATGCCCCTAATTCTGCCTCGTGACGTTGGCCAATATTCTGCTTGTGGTTGGCCAATATTCTGCTTGTGGAAGGTGTTACCTTGACTGAGTAGGCTAGCTGTCCCAACTCCGTGATGCGGCACCCCTTGTACAAGAGTTGATAGTTTCCGGATGATCATACCAGTGACCGAAAGGTTCTCTACCATTGTTCCCTGTGCTGAGTGAGATACTTGGTGTGATTGCCAAGCCTCGGCTGACTTGGTCGGGTTGCCAAGTAGGTTGGCTACTGAGGACGCAGCTGCCAGCACACTTGTGTGTGGGATGCCAAGTCCCTTTGTCGAAGGAGCGGGTTCCGATGTGAGTCACCTGGAAGCCATATGAAAATAAAAGGCCAACTATAAAAGAGCCGTATGAGCGAGAGTCTGAGTCGCTTAATCGAAAAAATGTAGCGAGTCTCCCCAGCAGAGTTGCCAAAAATCTGTACCCTTTTTTCATCCGGCTATCACCTAGAAGCCCATGGGTTTCCACCGGCTCTACCGGCAGATGGGCCGAGGTACAGAAAATTGAAAGGTGTTTGTGTGAGCGTATCGCCATGCGGGGCGGATGGCTCATTAAACAGAGTCGCCACCTTATTTTTGGGTAGAAAATAAGGAAAACCAGATGGGGAAGTGTCCTTCCACCATTGAAACGATAAAACCACAAGAATGATGTAAAATCGTGTAACGCTATGCGAAACATGAGAGAACTGGATACAGGACTTAGGGTACTATTCGGGAAGGTGTTAGGCACCCCCAAACAGCTTGGGCAATCCCGGCCTCTCTTCGGTTCTAAAACAGAAAACCTGGCCTCATCCTAGAAGACTTTCCAGGGGATATGGTGAGCAGCTTTGCTTCCCCTGGTAATTGAGGACTGTTGGGGTGTACATACTCATACACTCAGATGGTCGGCATTGGCAAAGACGCATGCCGGCAGCCTCATCCCAGAAACCTTTCCAGGGCAACGGGCGGGTAGCTTTGCTTCTCTCGATAAAATGGAACCGCTGGGGTGTACATGCTCATACACCCGGATGGCTAGCATCAACAATGATGCATGTTGACGGCCTCATCCTGGAAACCTTCCCGGGGCATCAGGAGGGTAGCCTTGCTCCTCCCGGTAAAAGGGAATCGTCAGGGTGTACATGCTCGTACACCTAGATTGCCAATGTCGGTAATGATGCATGCCAACGGCCTCATCTCGGAAGCCTTTCCAGGGCATCGGGAGGGTAGCTTTGCTCCTCCCGGTAAAAAGGGACTTGTCGGGGTGTACATGCTCATGCACCCAGATGGCCGGCGTCGGCAATGATGCATGGCGACGGCCTCATGTTGGGGCATCGGTAGGGCAGCCTTGCTCCTCTCGGTAAAAGGGAACCATCGTGGTGTACATGCTCGTGCACCTAGATGGCCAGCATCGGCAATGATGCATGCCGATGGCCTCATCCCGGAAGCCTTTCTGGGGCATCGGGAGGGCAGGGTAAGTGAGAAATAGATGAAAACACGAATATAGATGTCATAGGCCCCACAACAGACTTCAGGCTGGAAAGCCAGAGGTTTGGTGGGTCTACTCGTCAGCCTACCGGACATCTAGGTCTAGGACCGGAGGTTTACCTGGTTTTCCGTCTCAACCTCTGGGTGTAGAGATTTCTACACCTAGTCTCGAGAGACGGGAGAGGCAGACACCTTCTAGGAGACAACCATCTCTAAGCGGAGACGATGTGTCTAACGGTGGCCAGTCATTTCAAAGGAAAAGGACATGGGACAATTCGGTGATGCATTCGTAGAACACGTAAGAAAATGTGAGTTTCCATGTGTAAAGACCCGATGAAGGGGTCGTGACTGAACTAATTTTGATCGTACCAGGTGGATTCACCTAGCCGGGAGGGAGGTTGCCGGTACCTTCAGAAGTGTATCCGAACGAATGAAACCCAGGCATGTCCTCCGACCTTTCCCTTGCATGGGGAAGGTCCAGTATGGTCGGGGCTTGAGAAAACGAGACTAAATCATACGTATGACGACAGAGAAAGAGGGAGCTTACCTGTAGGAAGTTGTCGGCGGTGGTCGAAAGTCCTCGCTCTGGTGCGGTGAGAGGGCGTCGAGGCTCCGAGTAGCTCTCCTCCTTTAGAATCTCGAAAAAGCCATCCTTTGAAATGGAGCAGAAGGTCCATTTATATAGGGAATCACCTTCCTTGTTCGGGTGATCCCGGGATGGAAACTCCACGTACATTTTGATTCAATCGCATGATTGATTCATTGCAAGATTTAAGTAATTAAATCTCACCGTATCTTTCCAATTGATTCGAATTATCTTCCCAAGTGGCTAGCCAACAGCCGCGGTGCGTTAGCTGGGTGCTGGGTAGTGGGGATTGGGGTGTGCCAGAAATATAGCCAGTGATTCAGGGGAATAGGCTGCGGTGGATAGTCGGGATTGTGCGTCGGCTGAGGCTCCGGCAACTGTGTCCTTTTCCCCGAAAATCGGACTGGGCATGTTGACAAGCGTACTTGCATGTTGGTGGGAGAGTTAGAGTTTGGCCACTGGGGTATTTTATCGACGTGCCGGTGGTTGGCCGGCTAATTTACCCAGCCACCCGATAAGTCTTGAGCATGGGCTTCAATGCTAGCAAAGTAGGACTTTGCTGGGGGAAATTCGAGGGAACCGGCTGTCGGGGTGATATATCGGCATGCTAATGGATGACCGATTGACCGCCTGATAGATCCTTAAGCATGGGGGTCAACACTTGTACAAGCATAGGAGTGCAGAGTCGATTGAGTGGTAGTCGGGTAGTGCCACCCAGCAACTGACTGAAGAAGAGCAGCAACCGAAAGTCCAGAGCTAGCTACAAGTTGAAGTAAGTTAGGCCCCTCATGGGTTCGGAATGAGTAGGACTGGAATCCAGTAGGTGACAATTGGATTTTTGAAGAGAAAATGTGGAAGACCTAGGAGACCGATGGCAAGGCTGTAAAGGACTCAAGTGCCAGATCAACTGCGTAGCAACCAGGTAGTGAAACCCAGATACCAACTAAAGAGGAGCGACATCCAAAGTAGGAGTGGTGGGTGGTTATGCCAGGACCTAGAAGATTGACAAGGGTCTCTAGGCCTCCGAAAAGGTACACACCATCTTTCAACTTCCTACTATTGACAGATGATAGTGAGCCAAGGAGTTACCCCAAGGTGATTGAAGCGAAAGATGTGAACTAGTGAGAGTTAGCCATGAGGGAAGAGATGTAATCCCTAGAAAAGAACTAGACATGGTAGATGACTCCATTACCAGAAGGCAAGAAGGCTCTTGGCAGTAAGTGGGTGTACCCTCTCTTTCATCTGGCTGTCACCCGGAAGCCCATGGGTTTCTGTCGGCTCTACCGGTGGATGGACCGAGGTATAGAGAATTGAAGGTTAATTTTGGGAGAATATCACCTCGTGGGGTGGATGGCTCGTTAAATGGAGTCGCCACCTTATTTTTGGGTAGAAAACAAGGAAAATCGGATGGGGAAGTGTCCTTCCACCATCAAAACAATAAAACCACGAGAATGACGTGAAATTGTGTAACACTATACGAAACATGAGAGAACTGGATACGGGGCTCAGGGTACTATTGGGGAAGGTGTTAGGCGCCCCCAGATAGCCCGGGCAATCCTGGCCTCTCTTCGGCTCTAAAACGGAAAAGCAACGACAGTCTGCCCAGCCACATATGGCCTCATCCTGGAAGACTTTCCAGGGCATTGGGAGGAATAGTCTTATTCCTTCTGGTGAAAGCAAGTGAGGGTTGACCCATGTGAGGATTCACATGGGGTCTGACGATAAATAGGAGAGAGAAGGACATAGCGGTCATCATTATGGACCGTTCGGCTAAAGAGCTGAAGGTCAGGTGAGGCAACCGGCTGGAACGCCAAGCTGCCGACTAAAGGTACTGGCTACCGTGTCATATTCCACCTCCTTGACTGGGGACAAGAGTTCATGTTCCCTATTTGGCCAGGGCCGGCAAGGCTGCATGCCGGCGGCCTCATCCCGGAAGCCTCTTCAGGGCGTCGAGAGGGGATCTTTGCTCCTCCTAATAAAAGGGAGCCATTGGGGTGTACATACTCATACACTTGGACAGCTGGTGTCGGCAAAGATGCATGCCAACGGCCTCATCCCGGAAGCCTTTCCGAGGCATCAGGAGGGCAGCTTTGCTCCTCCCGATAAAAGGGAACCAACGAGGTGTACATACTCATACACTCGAACAGTCGGCGTCGGCAACGATGCATGTCGACGGCCTCATCCCGAAAGCTTTTCCGAGGCATTGGGAGGGTAGCTTTGCTCCTCCCGGTAAAAGGGAAACTATCAGGGTGTATGTGTTCATGCACCCAAACGACCGGCGTTGGCAACAATGCATGCTGGCGGCCTCATCCCGGAAGCCTTTTCGGGGCATCGGGAGGGAAACTTTGCTCCTCTTAGTAAAGTAAGCGTAAAACAGATGAAAACGTAAATGTGGATGTCGTAGCCCCCGTAACAGACTTCTGGCTGAATAGCCAGAAGTTTGGTGGGTCTACTCGTCGACCTACCAGATATCCAGGTCTGAGATCGGATGTTCACCCGGTTTCCGTCTCAACCTCCAAGTGTAGAGATTTCTACACCTAGTCTCGAGAGATAGGAGAGGCAGACACCTTCTGGGACACGACCGTCTCTAAGTGGATACAGTACGTCTGATGATGGCTAATCATTTCAAAGGAAAAGGAAGGGAAAACTCGACGATGCATTCGTAAAGCACGTAAGAAAATGCGAGTTTCCGTGTAAAAGGACCCGATAAAGGGGTCGCGACTGAACTGATCTCGACCGAACCTAGACAAAGCGAACAAAGCTAGTCATGGCCACCACCTTCAGACAGGCCGGCCACCGGCCTCTCAGACCGACGCTCCACCAGTTGACCAAGAGGCTAGCTCCCCATGACCATACGTGATGAAGCACATCACGTACCCGATCGGGGCTCATCATGGCCGCCGCCTTTAGACAGGTCGGTCACCAGCGTCTCAAACTAATGCCCCACCAGTTGATCGAGAGGCCAGCTCCCCATGGCTGTACTAGCGAAGCACATCACATACCCCACCGGGGTTCATCACGGCCATCGCCTTCAGACAGGCTGGCCATCGGCGTCTCAGACCGACACCCCACTAGCTAACCGAGAGGCCAGCTCCCTACGACCGTACGTGACAAGCACGTCGCGTACCCGACTGGGGCTCATCATGGCCGCCTCCTTTAGACAGGCCGGCCATCGGCATCTCAGACCAATGTCGCACCAGCTGACTGAGAGGCCAGCTCCCCATGGCCGTACGTGACAAGCACATCGTGTACCCGACCGGGGCTCATCATGGCCGCCACCTTCAGACAGGCCGGCCACCGGCGTCTCAGACCGACGCCCCATCAGCTGACCGAGAGGCCAGCTCCCTGCAGCCGTACGTGACAAGCATGTCGCGTACCTGATCGGGGCTCATCATGGCCATTAGATAGGCCAGCCACCAGCATCTCAGATCGACGCCCCACCAGCTGATCGAGAGACTAGCTCCCCGGGGCCGTACGTGACAAGCACGTCGTGTACCCGACCGGGGCTCATCATGGCTGCCACCTTCAGACAAGCCGGCCACCGGCGTCTCAGACCGACGCCCCATTAGCTGACCGAGAGGCCAGCTCCCCGCAGCCGTACATGACAAGCACGTCGCGTACCTGATCGGGGCTCATCATGGCCATTAGATAGGCCAGCCACCAGCGTCTCAGACTGACGCCCCACCAGTTGATCGAGAGGCCAACTCCCCGGGGCCGTACATGACAAGCACGTCGTGTACCTGATCGAGGCTCATCATGGCCGCCGCCTTCAGACAGGCCAACCACCAACGTCTCAAATCGATGCCCCACCAGCTGACCGAGAGGCCAGCTCCCCACGGCCGTACGTGACAAAGCACATCATGTACCCGACTGGGGTTCATCACGATTGCTGCCTTCAGACAGGCCGGCCAACAACGTCTTAGATCGACGCCTCACCAGCTGATCGAGAGGCCAGCTACCCATAGCAGTACATGACAAGCATGTCGTGTACCCAACCGGGGCTCATCACGGCTACCACCTTCAGATAGGTCAGCCACCGACGTCTTCGTCCGACTCTCCACCGACTGACCGAGAGGTTAGCTCCGGACAAGTATGCTCCTTTCCTCGATGAATCCCCTTGTATGACTCACACGTCACACCCTGCATGCATGATAAGCAGATCCAGCCCTCCAGTCATCCTGCCTCGTTCGTACTGGAAAGGAAGAGGGTCGACAGAGCTAGCCAAACCTTTACCCCCGAAAGTTGGTGTGTTCTTCGGGTCATAATCCACCGGAAGAAACACCAAGAAGCCGGCAAATGACCTGGCCCTCATCCACAGCCTGTTGCCCCAATACTTGCACACTCCACTGGCCTTTCACCGACCGTCGCGTTTGACATACCCGACAGTCGCATCCACAGCCGATGGTGAGAACAGTTTGCAGCAGCAAGCGGCACATCGGGCTCAAGAAGTGCTATCTAGACCTTTGGGACGAACAACCGACCCCAGGAGTGATACCAACTGCGTCCAAGTTTCTACAGTGAAAACCTGAGTGCCCAACCTATTTTTACTCTGACGGCATCAAGACGAAGCAGAGTGAGTAATCCAAGTTTGTCCTTATCTCCATAGTTCGTGTTGATTCCGAGCGATTATGAAATTCCGGGGGGAGATCACTTCTCGCCCCCGAATGAGTATCCAACCTCTCATTTTTACCTAGCCCGAGTGCCACCCGATAATGAGGGAGATCCCAAACTTTGGCTCCCTCTAGGTAAGGTATTCCCCTTGGACCCAACCGCGACAATATCGGGTTATTTTGCTTGCCAACAACACGTGGGGAGGGCTAGTAGTACTCTTTTATATAGTTTTTTTATTTCAATCTTCTATTTTGTAAAAGAGAAAAAATAACAAAAAGAAAACAAAAAAAAAGAGAAAAATGAAGAAGAAGAAAAGTCAATGGCTAGAATCCTTCTTCAAGCGAAAAAAAAAGGAAAAGAAAAGAATATATATATATAAAAGAAAAAGAAGAAAAGTTACTGGTTACTGAGTCCTGAAAACATACGAACTCTTGTAAAGGGGAAGGGTAGATTTTAGGATTCCACCAGCTGTTGGCAGTCTTATACCTGACTTGTCGCAATTGACCAAGTGTCCCCTCTCTACAGGGCTTGGCAACCGATCGAAGTCTGCCAATACAACTGGGTGTCGGGACCCATTTGCTGACACCCACTTCTCCGTTTTTCTCTTGTCCTAGGGCTTGACATCCCAACTAAGTCGTCAAGATAGGGCTTGCCATCCCTCACAAAAGACCTACTGGTAGCTGCACCCTCAGCAGCATTGGGCTTGGCATCCCGCTGGAAGTCACTTCCACCCCTGGGTTCCGATGCCCAAGTCTCCGGAACCCACACTATTCTATCCGTTATCACCGCACCCCTAGAGCGAACTTGTGAGGAAGAATCAGCATAACTATGGGTAGAAGGACAGCATTCGGATCTCTCTTCTCAACCTGTCTTTGTCGCCTTAGGGTCACTTCCACTGGACAAAGGAACCACATTTCCAAACACACCTGTGTGAATGTCCAACAGTACCTTTTTGTTGTGAGGTGAGCCACCTTTCATTCCCCTACAGGTTCGGATAGCACCATTGAGTCGGAATGGCCACCTTGCGTAGACTCCATCACAGGTAGCCTCTTGAAAAGTCCCCTCACCTTTTCTGTGCCACTATTCCTAAAACATCAGCGAATAGACTTGGCACCCACCGCCTTTACAGAACCAATGAGGCAAGACACGAGAGGAAGGACCACAAGGGAATGTCTCAACACCTTCACACATCTCACCACTTGTGTTCACAGATAAGGGGAGGAGACAACACCTCCTCCCCACCCTTAGAAACTAACGTACAAATGAGTGTGCAGGTAAATAAGCTAGTCGGGTCAATCAACCGGCTACCGCTTAGGAGACATGGCTACCCAAGGACGGCCGGCACCTCGGCCACGTCCAACATCATGATGACAACCATTCCTTGCAAGAACGAAGGAGACCCGCCCACACACATGGCCCAACTCAGACGGCTAGACGCCAATACAAGGACCCACGCCAAACGAGCCACCCCATGAAGAAACGATCAGTTGCTAGGTAAATTAGCTGGTAGCCGCTAGCAAGACACGATGACTTAGACGGGACGAACACCCACAGAGCAAAAAGGTAGCAACCGCGTGATACCCAGCTCAGAGTGTCGGAAGCCGTTACTTGCGATACGGCTAAAACGCCGCCTCGCATGGAGGTAAGACCGACCAATGGGGGGAGGGAACAGCAGGTTGTCTGGTATCATCAACCAAAAACCGCTATAGCGATCCGGCTTATGCCGGTATCTGGCATTTCTACCACGATGCAAATGCCCTCTCCGTATCACTACCTCGCACCTTACTCACATACACGCACAAGTTCTTGGGTACATGATCCATAGGAAATATTTGGTTAAATATGATTGGTATTATTTAGAAAATTCCTTGGATTACAGACGCAAGACAACAGGAAAAAAAAACAGGTTGCAGGGTACACAAGGTCAATCTGTGTCACTGTCCCTCAGGCGTCCATACCTCTGACACTCGACCCTCCGACGCTCCCATTCGATCTCCCGGGCCTCCATCCGCTCCAGCAAGTGAACCAGCCAGTCCTCATGGTTCATCACCCACATAAGGACGTCGTCCCAGGCACTCAAGTGGTCCATCACCGTGCGTAAACAGTCACCCATGGAGTTCAATAGGGACTCCATGGTAGACGCACTAGCAGCTGCGCTCTGGCCTGGAACTCCACCCGTGAATGGTGAAGCAGCGGTAGAAGTAGTCGGCCGACACCTAGTCGACAGCCCGGTAGACGTCTCGGCAGACGAGCTGGCCACCCTCTGACGCTCTCGTTCGATCTCCTGGGCCTCCATTCGCTCCAGCAAGTGAACCAGCCAGTCCTCACAGTTCATCACCTGCATAAGGACGTCGTCCCAAGCGCTCAAGTGGTCCATCACCATGCGTAAATAGTCACCCATGGAGTTCAGCAGGGACTCCATGGTAGACGCAATGGCAACTGTGCTCTGGCCTGGAACTCCACCCGTGAATGGTGAAGCAGCAATAGAAGTAGTCGACCGACGCCCGGTCGACAGCCCGATAGACGTCCTGGCAGATGAGCTGGCCCACTTAGAAGCGAGCCTCTCATAACGGCTGAGATCGACCGCCATGATGGGCCGGGTCAAGAGTGGGACTTTCTGCCAGCCGCCAGTCGAGACACGCAGGAAGCCTGCCAGCTCGACCATAGCCTCACCGAACAGCAACTAGCTGGGAGGCCGCCAACTCGAGTAGACCACACTCTGCATCTGGCGTCGAACCGCCGCCGCCCAGTTCACCTAGCAACCAGTTACCACCGTGAAAGTCGCAAGGTAAGTCGCCACGCTAATCTCATCCCAATGCCCCCCTTTTGGTAGGATCGTGTTGTTGAGGATAAAGGAGACGAGGTGGGCGATCGGGTTCAGGTCAAGCGCCCTGACCACCCGCTGGTCCAAGCCAGCATCCACCGCAAATGTCAGGTTGATGTCATAGAGGGGCGAAGACCTCCAGGCCGGTGAAGCAGAGGCCTAACACCTCAAACAAGAGCACGTCAGAGAGTTTTGTCAACCCAGCCTAGAGGCCAAGAACGAGTTGCGACTCCACCACAGATAAGTTGGAGTACATCTCAACCACCAGGCCGGTGACAGTCTCCACGTGGTGGAAATCCCAGACGAATGGGAGCAGGCCCTGCACGGCGAACAACTGCTCCACCTCCGGCCTGCTGTATAAAACACTCTTCAGTGCCAAGCGATCATCCACTGGGAGCACCAACTCCTAGTCGGTGTCAGTAGGCAAGACGCCTTCGGCTGCCGCTTCGTCGCAACCGGTTATCGTGCGATACCACGGGAGCGCCATGTGGACTGATTTCGCATCCGAGGTTGTGTAGTCAGGCATTTCCAGTGGCACGTCAGAAGACTCCAGGAGGAGCCGCTGTCTCCCAACCAACATCTTGCAACATGTCTGGTGCCGCAGGCTTTCAAGAGGAGCCTCTGTCGATGCCTCGCCTTCCACGTTATCTTCCGGTGGATGAGAATCGGAGGCGTTAGGGTCCCCACACCGCTCCAACAGCCACCATTGAGAAATGTCCTCGGCAGAAGGAGAGTCACACCCACCATGCATAAGCAGGTAGAAAACCTGCAAACGAACGGCCTATGCCCAGTTGAGACAAGCGAGGTCCTCCACCGGCAGATCCTTCAGCGACGGGGGCAAAGTCTCGAGCCACTGTCGCACAAATGCAGCAGTCGACCGCTGGACATGGCCCGTGACATTCTAGGTCCTAGGCATTAGAGAGTGCAACTAGAAGAGGAGATCAACAAAAAAGCACAGAAGTCACCGGACAAAGCGTCACCGCCACTGACGAAAATAAGAAAATGGAGGAACACGAGGAGGCCTAGATCTCACCGACAAGGAAGAACTGACGAAGGGCAAGAGAGAACGGTGAAGAAAAGGAGTGGTGAAGGAAACGATGAGTAGAAGAAACCAGCAAAGGAGAAAATGAGAAGAAGAGATGAAAAATTTCAGATGCCTTCACCTCACTATTTATAGGCAAAGGAGGCCACCCAGATGCCAACAACTCAGGCAGCCACCGGTTAAAAAATCTGCAGAACGGAAACCAAAGAAAAGATGACGAGTCACCTCACCTGCAAGGATTCCTAACGACTGACGACGGACGCGACATCACCCTACGCAAGGGTAATATCTGACGGTCAAAAGTAGGAAAGGTGTTGACCCCATGCTTAAACAGATGGTTCGGGGGGCCAGCCGGCTAGCCGTCGGCATACCAATACAAAAATCTGGCAGCCGGCACCCCAAAGCCCGCCTTTGCGCAGATGGTTCGGGGGGCCAGCCGGCCAGCCGGTACAAAAATCTGGTAGCCGGCTCCCCAAAACCCACATTTGAATAGATGGATCGGTGGGCCAGCCGCCAGCATACCGGTACAAAAATCCGGTAGCTGGCTCCCCAAAGCCCACCTTTACATAGATGGTTTGGGGGGCCAGCCAGCATGTCGGTACAAAAATCCGGCAGTCGGCTCCCCAAAACCCACATTTGAACAAATGGATCGGGGGGCCAGCCGACCAACTGGCCAGCCGCCAGCATAATGGTACAAAAATTCGACAGTCGACTCCCCAAAGCCCACCTTTGCACAGATGGTTCGGGGGGCCAGCCGGCCAGCCACCGGCATGTCGGTACAAAAATTCGATAGCCGACTACCCAAAACCCACATTTGAACAGATGGATCGGGGGGCCAGCTAGCTAGCTGCTGGCATACCGGTACAAAAATCTAGCAGTCGGCTCCCCAAAGCCCACCTTTGCACAAATGGTTCGGGGGGCCAGCCGGCCAGCCGCCAGCATGCCAGTACAAAAATCGGGCAGTCGGCTCCCCAAAACCCACATTTGAACAAATGGATCGGGGGGCCAGCCGGCTCACCGCCGGCATACTGGTACAAAAATCTGACAACTGGCTCCACAAAACCCACCTTTGCGCAGATGGTTCGGGTGGCCAGCCGGCCAACCGCTGGCATGCCGGTACAAAAATCCGACAGTCGGCTCCCCAAAACCCACATTTGAACAAATGGATCGGGGGGCCAGTTGGCCAGCCGCCAGCATATAGGTTCAAAAATCCGGCAGCCGGCTCCCCAAAGCCCACATTTGAGCCAACATGCTCCCCTTTGTGGGGTGGCCGGATAGAACTGACCAATATTTGCTTGCCACGTAGCGGTAGCTGGTTAACTTCCCAAAAAGGTAAGGAGAATCAATTAGAAAGATACGATGAGATTTAATCACTTAAATCTCGCAATCAATCAATCACGCGGACCGCGTGATTAAACCGAGATATGCTTCGGCTTGCATCTTTGGATCCCCCCAAAGAAGGAAGGTGACCCCTTATAAAAAGAGGGCTTCCCCCTCCCATGAAGGCACACTTTCAACCCTTGGAGAAGACACCGGTTGGAGGTTCTGAAGGAGGAGAGCCACTCGGAGCCCCGACGCCCTCTCGCCGCACTAGAGCGAGGACTTCCGATCACCGCCGACAACTCGCTGCAAGTAAGCCCCTCCTTCCTCGTCGTTTTACATGTGATTTAACGACGTTTTTCTCGACAATGCTAGGCCTTTCCCATGCAAGGGAAAAGTCAGAGGACGTGCCTAGGTGTCATTCCTTCGGAGACATTTCTGAAGGTACCAGCAGCCTCCCTCCTGGCCGGGTGAATCCACCCGGCATGGTCGAGTTTAGTTCAGTCGCGACCCTTCTGTTGGGTCCTTTTACGTGGAAACTCGGAGTTTCCCAACGGGTTTTACATGTTTTATCCGATTTTCACATATTTTTCCCGGGAGGTGTAAGTCTACCCTCCCGACACCTCGGAAAGGTTTCCGGGATGACGTCACCGGCATGCATCCTTGCCAGCGGTGGCCGTTCGAGCGTACGAACATGTACAACCCGACGGTTCCCGTCTTCCTGGGAGGTGTAAGTCTACCCTTCGGATGCCCTGGAAAGGTTTCCGGGATGACGCCATCGACATGCATCCTTGCTGACGGCGGCCGTTCAGGCATACGAACTTGTACGACCCGACAGTTCCCATTTTTCCGGGAGGCGTAAGTCTACCCTCCCAACACCCCGAAAAGGTTTCCGAGATGACGCCACCAGCATGCATCCTTGCCGGTGGCAGCCGTTCAGGCGTACGAACTTGTTCGACTCGACAGTTCCCATTTTTTCTGGGAGGCGTAAGTCCACCCTCTCGACACCCCGGAAAGGTTTTCGAGATGATGCCACTGGCATGCATCCTTGTCGGCGGCAACCGTTCAGGCATACGAACTTGTACGACCCGACGGTTTCCTCTTACCGGGAGGAGCAAAGCTACCCTCCCGATGCCTAAAAGAGGCTTCCAGGATGAGGCCACTGGCATGTATCCGTGTCGGTCCTGGCCAAGCGGGGAACATGGATTCTTGTCCCTAGTCAAGGAGGGGGAATATGACACGGCAGCCGGTACCTTTAGCCGACTGTCCGGTGGCCCAGCTGGCTGCCTCACCCAACCTTCAGCTCTTCAACTAAAAGGTCCGTAACGGTGACCGCTGCGTCTCTCTCTCTCCCGTTTATCATCGGACCCCATGCAAATCCTTGGATTGGTCGACCCTCACTTGCTTTCACCGGAAGGTATAAAACTATTCCTCCTGATGCCCTAAAAATTCTTCTCGGATGAGGCCATGCGTGGCCGGACTGACTATCGTCATTTTATGTTTTTAGAGTCGGAGAGAGGCTGGGATTACCCGGGCTATCTGGGAGTGCCTAACACCTTCCTCAACAGTACCCTGAGCCTCGTATCTAATTCTCTCATGTTTCGTATAGTGTTACACCATTTTACGTCATTCTCGCGGTTTTATCATTTCAATGGTGGGAGAACACTTCCCCATCTGGTTTCCCTTGTTTTCTACCCAAAAATAAGGTGGTGACTCCATTCAACGAGCCATCGACCCCACGTGGTGATGCGCTCACACAAACACCTTTCAATTCTCTGTACCTCGGCCCATCCGCCAGCGGAGTCGACGGAAACCCATGGGCTTCCGGGTGATAGCCGGATGAAAGAGAGGGTACAAAAGGTGACGAGACAATTCATTGCAAAGATTCCTGACAATGGCTAGCTCGCCCATGGTGGCTTCCGATTAGAAAACCAGAGGTATAAGCCCAACTTCCCGCTTTAAGGCGGCTTCTTAAGTATTTGTAGGGAAATTCAATAAGTAACTGCAAGAATTACATAACAAAATAGAATTAAATATTAATTCAGCTGCAGCTCAACCATGAAGAACGTGGATAGACAGACTGAAGTAGTGGATTACAAGGGATGATCTCGCATGTTCGAATGTGCACCATGCCCTTGTTAACTACTAGCTCGTAAACTTCCAATCCTCCCATCTATAAAACTGTCCCGTAGCCTTGGAACTAAGCCTCCCCCCTCTTCTTCCTTCATCCACTATTTACAGAGCATTTTCCATCTTCTCCATCTTCCATCCTCCACCCACTCATCTCTTTCGAGAGGCGATTAACAACCTCCTCTTCTCCGACCGTTCACGTAGTGTATTTGCTATTCTTTTCTCAACCTGAGCATATCCTTGAAAGTGAGACTCTCGACGCTGGCTGCTTCCTCCTTTGTTCCTTAGTGTAATTACGGATAGCCACCCCAAAATCTCACTACAAGGTCAAAAGGAAGGCTTGCCAGATTGATGACCTAGTGGACTTAAAGACAAAGAGAAGTTCCCAACCAAAGCAAGTTTCAAAGGGAGAAATTACAATGAAGCATTAGGTGTTCTTTTCATTTTTATTTTCTTTATTTTACTTAACATTTTTACAACTACACTCAAATCTACAATCACAAACTTTATCAACTTAGTTACGGTAATTAGATTATGTTTTTATATTTTCTGTAATGTTGAATGTTGCATTCTTACTTTTACAAGTTTGTATTGTATTGTGTTTCTTGCATTGTATTGTGTGTTGTGTTTTGAAATATATAAAAAAACCAAAAATATAATCATTCAACTCTTAGAAGTTTCAACCAATTTGAATCGTGTTGTTTTTACATTTGAAACTCACAATTATCACACAACCCTAGGGTAAGTTCGAGGGTAGAGACGTTTCCCCACAAGCTATCTCGACGGTTAAGTGCTTCTGTGCAGAACGTTAAATTTTATGCAAACTGAAGTATATAATGTTAAAGTTTAAGAAGAATTAAATATTTGGAAGTAAAATCCTTTGGAAAGTGTAACACAATTGGTATTTAAAGACCATCCTAGCAGTTAATTGGAACAAGGCAACCATGACATTACTTATAAGATATTTAATCAATTGTTTCACTTAATTGAAGTCACCAATTTAGCTAAACACCAAGCAAAAACTAATCCTTGTGGACAAACCCGTACTTGCACACTAATTATATCTGAACCCGGGCACTTGCGATGAATTAAAATATTTTACATACACAATTTATATAAGAAAAGAATTACAGGTATTAGTGGTGGAGTAACAAGTTTTTGGCATCATTGCCGGGGATTACTTAATTTCTTGCAATTGATGTTGTTTTTTGCTATTTTGGTATTAGCTAGGGCTGCAATACGATTTATGTGCATTACTGCTATTAAATTCTATTTCATAGTCTTATTGCTATTCTAGAGTAGAGTCTTATATTTAAATTCTGAATTACATAATGGACTCATATAACTTGTATAGGGGTGATTTTGGGATTGTTCTAGGGACTAGTTATGAGGATTATAATTATTCTAATTATGTTAGAAGAGATTATTTACCTATGGAGTTTAATGACTACTCTTCACAGCATGATTTAGAAGGACTTAATGTTAATTCTCAAAATAATTATAACTAGAATGACAATTCTAATTTGTGGGACTATAATAGCAATTTAGGAAGGCAGAATTATTATTCAAAGTATAATCATGTGAATGAAAATCAAAATTACTAATCAAATATATCACTACAAATCCAGCAATTAATGAATAAACTAGATGAAACAATACGAAATACTAAAGAGTATAATAGACTGAATGAATTACAAAATGAAAATTATTCAAATTGGTCAATCTTACAAGATGATCAAAGTGTTCAAAGTACTAATATAGGTATATCAAATCTCAGAGATAATTTACCAATTAATACTAGAACCGATCAAAATTATAGTAAGCAAAGAATATCACAAGAATTCGAAAAATTGCTAAATAGATATGATGAATTAATACAAAAAATGAAAGACAGTGAAATGTTTAATGAATATGAAAACAATGATTTTAATTGGGTGAACTCAAATGGAAATCAGAATTATCTAGAGGTGAATTCATTAGAAAACATTACATATACAGACAAATATATACAACCATTTGAGGTAATGGAAGAAAATCAATATAATGATATAACTGCATTTAATCATATGGAGAAGTTAGATGAAATTCAAAGATCCATTGACTTATTTATAAAGAACTCTAATTTATCTGAACAAGATGAAAGTTTTCAATAGGAACCTATAGATACTTGTGCAACATTCACACCAAATCAATTCTGTAGAGCTGCAGAAGTTGAAAATTTTAAGGAAAAAGATCAAATCTGGGAAGGGTATGAATTACTTGATTATTTGGTAAGGGACTGTTCAGTTAGACCATCTGAGGTTATGAACGAACTTATTTTCAAAAATATGGAAGTCATCTGACGTGTTAGCCACCCTTAACTCAAAAGAAGATTTTAATGCTCCTGTAATAAACAATATATCAAAAGAAGAATCAAAAGATGTAAATATAATATTAAGATTTGGTGTCACTTATGAAGGTCCAAAAGAGGATGCTAAAGAAGAACAAATTAAAGACAATTTTACAAAGAAAGAGGAAATTAAAGAAAAATCTAGTCCAGAAGACAAGGCTGATGCTGAGTTAGAGGATAATAAAGAAACTCAAAATAGTAAAGAATCTGAAAATAGTAACGAAATCAAAAAGAAAGATGTTATAAATGAAGAGAAGTTAACAAACAAAAAGCACTTTCCATTTCCACATAGGATGAGAAATGTTAATGATCAAGAAATGGAACAAATCAGAAAAATATTTGAACAAGTTAAAGTCAATATACCATTATTGGAAATTATTAGACAAGTTCCTTTTTATGCCAAATATCTTAAAACTCTTTGTACCAAGAATAGAAGGAAGAAAATCTTAAAAAAGGCATTTTTAGCTAAAGAGGTAAGCTCCATGTTGATTAATCCTGTACATGAAAAATTAAATGATCTAGGAACTCCTGTTATTTCCTACTATATAAGTGATTGTTATTTTAATACAGTGTTAATAGACTTAGGAGCTAGAATTAATGTCATGCCTAGTTCTATTTATGAGAGGTTAAAATTGGATAATATCAAACTTAAGAGAACAGTGATTCAACTAGCAAATAAATCCATAAGAATACCTTTAGGAAAAATGGAAAACATTTTGGTAAGGGTTATGGAGTTTTTTTACCCTTTTGAATTAATGTGTGATGCATTAGACTATGCATTAGATGCAGTTTTGAGTCAAAAATTAGACAAATTACCAAGAGTAATATATTATGCTAGTAAGACGTTAAACGAAACACAAATCAATTACAATGTAACTGAAAAGGAATTTCTAGCAGTAGTTTTTGCCTTAGAAAAGTTTAGGTCATATCTAATAGGCAATCACACTATCATCTACACTAATCACTCAGCACTTAAGTATCTGTTAGTTAAAAAAGATGCTAAACCAAGGCTTATAAGATGAATTTTGCTATTGCAAGAGTTTGACTTGGAAATTAATGATAAGAAAGGTTGTGAAAACACTGTGACAAATCACATGTCAAGATTAGATGCTTCATTCGTACTTGATCCACCAATAGATGATACATTTCCAGATGAGCAATTGTTTATGCTAAATCTCTACCGATGGTATGCTGATATAGTTAATTATTTGGCTATGAGTTTAGTACCTCATGATTGGTCTAATTTAGATAAGAAAATGTTCCTTTCAAGGGTTAAATATTTCTTTTGGGATGATTGTTACCTGTTTAAGCAATGCCCTGACCAGATTGTAAGGAGATGTATCCCAGAAGCTGAAACTCAATGAGTGTTGTCATTTTGTCATGATCAACCTGCTAGAGGACATTTTGGAGCTAAAAAGACTACTTTAAAAGTGCTTCATAGTGGCCTATATTGGCCAATATTATTTAAAGATGTATATGAATATTGTAAAAATTGTGCTCAATGCCAAAAAGTAGGAAGAATTACAAAACGAAATATGATGCCATTAAATCCTATCCAAGAAGTAGAGGTTTTTGATGTCTAGGGTATAGATTTCATCAAACCTTTTCCAAATTCAAATAGTTTTGTTTATATCCTCCTGCCAGTAGAATATGTAACCAAGTGGATAGAGGCAATTCCTACTAAAACTAATGACTTTATAATAGTGATGAGATTTTTAAAATCCAACATAATGTCTCAATTTGGTATTCCAAGAGCAATTATCAGTGATAGGGGAACTCATTTCTGTAACGAAAATTTTAAAAAGTTATTGAAAAGATATGGAGTGTTACATAGGTTAGCTACCCCTTACCATCCTCAAACCAATGGACAAGTTGAAAGTGCTAACAAGCAAATTAAAGGAATCTTAGAAAAAGTAGTAAACACCACTAGGAGAGACTGGTTTGATAAGCTAGATGATTATCTTTGGGCATATAGAACAACTTATAAAATAATATTAGGGACAACTCCATATAAATTAGTATATGGTAAGACTTGTCATTTACCTGTAGAATTAGAACATAAAGCATTATGGGCACTTAAGCAACTAAACTTAAGTATAAAAATAGCAAGTAGTAATAGACAAGTGCAATTAGTAGAATTAGAGGAATTAAGAAACATGACCTATGAAAGTTCAAAAATAGCTAAAGAAAGGATGAAAACATGGCATGATAAAAGAATTCTACACAGAATATTTGAAAAAGGGCAAGAAGTTTTATTATATAATTCACAACTACACTCTTTTCCAGGAAAATTGAAATCCAGATGGACTGGTCCATTTGTTGTTAAATATGTTTATCCTTATGGAGCAATTGATTTGGAATATCCACAAAGTCATGAAATTTTTAAAGTTAATGGTCAAAGATTAAAACATTTTCTAAAATTTTCAGAGAGGAGAGAGGTAGAGTTCATAGCGTTAGAAGGAGAGTGAATTAATATAAAATTAATATATATATATATATATATATATATATAAATATATAAATATATATAAATATACAAAAATCAAAAGAAAAGAATATAAGTATAAGAATATAATGTTTGTAAAAAGAGTTTAATTCAAACCATTATTGCATTTTACTTTGAGTTGCCTTGTGAGATATCTAGTTTACCCATAGAGTAAGTTTGAGGGTTATCCTATTTACCCTCGGACTAGGTCATAATGTTAAAATATTGTAGTAGTAGTTGCTTCGTGGGTTTTCTGGTTTACCCACAGAGTAAGTTCAAGAGTTATCCTGTTTACCCTCGAATCGAAATAGTAATATAAAAATAAATAAATAAATAAATAAAATTCTTAGCTGCAATCATTTAATATATACGATTGTACCAAGTATGTTAACAAAAAAAGGAAAGCTTAAATTCTCTGAAATGGTTTAATTTGCCAAGTGTTGTGTTAATCCATCGAACTTTGAACTTCCAAAGAGAAAAAATTTGAAAGGGATTAAAAATATTACCACTAGTTTGAAATTGAATTATGCAATTATACACATACTTAACAGAAAACATGCATAAATTGGAACTGTAGACAAAATATCTAGAAACACATTTCGTTGAAAAAGGTTTACATGGTACATTAAAGGAGAGCTTTCTCCCCAAATGTTGAATTACATCATCAAGAAGAAAAAAATATCTATCACTGCTCTAGAAATCTGGATTTCAATTCTGCAACTTCTACTTGCAGAGCAGCTAGCTGATTTATCACAGTGTCCACCTTCTCTAAGATAAAGGTTGATCCTCCCTGTTGGGATGTGGATGGTTCACTGTGCAGTTGTGGTGTCGGTTGGTCCTCTGTAGAGAATTGTTTCAAGTCTTTGGCAGTCAGCACCCTAGACTTTAACTTCTTTACTACCCAATCTGATAGATCAGAGGAACTTGACACCAACTAGTAGATTAGATCACCATAGAATAATTTCTTTTTGATGCTAGTGATCTTTGAAATGAAAATTCTATACCAGTTCACCTAAATCCTATTTAGTACAGCATATGTTGCAATTTTAACAAAGACGGACAATTCCACATCATGTCCAAATCTTTGATATATGGTTCTAATCAATATCAATGCAACCATATGAGACTTCCCATTCATTTGTTTGAGCCTATTAAACAAGTTAATCCGAGGGTTTATGGCCGTGCAGTTCTTCATATCTTGTTCTGACCAATCTGCCATTGTAGAAGATTCTAAAATCTCTACACCCTCATATTTTAATCCTAGGCTCTCAAATATATATTCAGGTGCTAAATATATATTCACATTAGTCACATTGGAAACAAAAACTCCATCTTCCTCATGTAGATTACAATAGAAGGTAGGAACTAAATTCTCAGCTTTAAAATTATTACCTGACTTGGGGATAATTCTCAGCAACCCCTGAAACTCCAGTAAGTCCTTGATTTCATCCATGAAATCAAAATCTA
The DNA here is from genome assembly GCA_024699675.1 of Amphibolis antarctica. Lineage (NCBI taxonomy): Eukaryota > Viridiplantae > Streptophyta > Magnoliopsida > Alismatales > Cymodoceaceae > Amphibolis > Amphibolis antarctica. The sequence continues at coordinate 16,724 of JAMKPZ010001454.1, read as the reverse complement.
CAGGTCTGCTGAATAGAATGTCATAACCCCTAATAATCTGGAATTTAGCCCTAGCCTCAACATCTCTGAAGATCACTGAGTTTGTGCTTAATTGCTGAGCTTGTTCTGCATGTGTGGGGAAGGATGGAGTTGATGCTTCTGCAGTGGCTATGTGTGGCTCAGTTGGTGGAGAATAGATCACTAAGGGTCTATTTTCTTCTCCACCACAACGTGGTTGCTGTTCGGCAGAAATCTCTATTTGCCCTAAATCTAGATCCACCTGCATTGGACTTGAGGCTAGAGGACTGATAGTAGCTCCTTCCTCTTCCTCTTGTCCTTCTTTCTTTTCTTCTTCCTCTTCCCTTTCAAGGGAAGTTGGCTCACATTATATATATATATATAAAAAAGGGGAAAAACAAATAAACACATGCATACAAAAAGTATAAAAAAAAAAATGGAAACCTAAAACAGACTTGAAGACAATGTAGCTTAAATGATTACCTGACCCTCCTCTGAAGCAAACTGAATGGCTTCAAGGATGGTTTGATTTACCCCTTCACTGTCATGGGGTTCTAAGAATGGAACTACTACTCCAACAGTAGATCCTTCCTCTTGAATTTAACAAAATCACATTTTAAATTACCAAAAAGGAAGAAATTAAAAGAAAACAAAAAAACAACAAATATTAAACTTAAAACCTTAAGTATACCTACATCTCCAATTGATGCCCCACTTCTTCAACTTGAGGAACCTCCTAGTGGACTGGTGATTCTCTGGGAGGAGGGTTGGCTATTCTGTATTGATGAATTAACACCCCCAGGGTGAGTTCATCATCACTACTCTCTGTTATCCCTCCCTCCTGTCCAACAACTGGAATGTCTTCCTCTTCCTCTTCTTGTTGTGGTTGTTGCTATGGTGGTGGAGTTGGTACTTGCAGTGGTGGTAGTTGTTGATGTTGTTCTTATTCTTCTTCTTCTTCCTCTCCAGAGTTTGTCTCTGTCCACTCCTCATGGGAAGTTGAGATGTTTCAACTACTCTCTCAACCTCTTGTGGCTCGGATGGACCTACCATCATCTCACTAAATGCTTTGAAATCAGCCTCCCATGGCTCTTCTTTCACTTTGACTTCACCTACCTTCTAGAGGCCTCAACTTCTACCATCCCCACAGCATGGGTAGCCTACTTTGCAGTGTGCTGCCTCCACTCATATAAGGCACATTGGGAGGCAATCTCAACCGATGGCGACCGTTCGGGCGTGCGAACTTGTACAACCTGGCGGTTCCCGTTTTCCCAGGAGGAGTAAATCTACCCTCCCGATGCCCTGGAAAGGTTTCTGGGATGATGCCACCGGCATGCATCCTTACCAGCGACGGCCGTTCGGGCGTACGAACATGCACGACCCGGCAGTTCCCATTTTCTCGACGGTTGTAAGTCTACCCTTCCGATGCCCCGGAATGGTTTCCAGGATGACGCCACCGGCATGCATCCTTACCGACGGCGGCCGTTCAGGCGTACGAACATGTACGACTCGGTGGTTCCCATTATTCTGGGAGGTGTAAGTCTACCCTCCCGATGCCCAGGGAAAGTTTCCAAGATGACACCACCAGCATGCATCCTTGCCGGTGGCGGCTGTTCGGGTGTACGAACTTGTACGACCTGACGGTTCCCATTTTTCCGGGAGGCGTAAGTCTACCCTCCCGATGCCCTGGAAAGTCTTCCAGGATGAGGCCATGCGTGGCTGGACTGACTATCGTCGTTTTACGTTTTTAGAGTCGGAAAGAAGCCGAGATTACCCGGGCAGTCTGCGGGTGCCTAACACCTTCCTCAACAGTACCCTGAGCCGCGTATCCAGTTCTCTCATGTTTCGTATAGTGTTACACCATTTTACGTCATTCTCGCAGTTTTATCATTTCAATGGTGGGAGAACACTTCCCCATCTGGTTTTCCTTGTTTTCTACCCAAAAATTAGGTGGCGACTCCGTTCAACGAGCCATCGACCCCATGTGGTGATGCGCTCACACAAACACCTTTCAATTCTTTGTACCTCGGCCCATCTGCCGGCCCTGCCGACGGAAACCCATGGGCTTCCGGGTGATAGCCGGATGAAAGAGAGGGTACAAAAGGTGACGAGACAATTCATTGCAAAGATTCCTGACAACAGCCAGCTCACCCAAGGTGGCTTCCGGTTAGAAAACCAGAGGTGTAAGCCCAACTTCCCGCTTTAAGGCGGCTTCCGATTAGAAAACCAGAGGTGTAAGCCAGACCTCTCCTTTCAAGGCGTCTTCCGGTTGAAAAACCAGGAGTGTAAGTCCAACCCCTTCAAGGCATCTTCTAGTTAGGCGACTAGAAGTATAAGTCCGATCCCCGTTTTAAGGTGGCCCCTGGTTAGAAAACCGGAAGCGTAAGCCCAACTCCCGCCCCAAGGCATCTTCGGGTAAGGCGACCAGGAGTGTAAGTCCACACTAGCATGGCGACTCTCAGTTAAGATACCGAGAGTATAAGTCCAGTTATCTAGGTTTAGAGTGCATCGTCTCTGAACCTCATAAGACTTTTCCTGACGCACCTTCCAGGAAAGTCTATTTCATAACGAGCGATGGATATTCACAAAGTGTGAAACCTCACATTATTTGCCACTCATGCATGGAGGGTCATTCAACCCTAGGACATCGGTTTCCTTCCACCAAGGTCATAAAACCTCGCCTAGGGAGGGGCATTCTGTTGACCCCCATGCTTTAAAGGGCCTATCAGGCGGTCAGCCGGTCGTCCGCCGGCATGCCGGTATCTAACCTCGACAGCCAGCTCCCTGTTGACCCCCATGCTTAAAAGGGCCTATCGGGCGATCAATCAGCCATCCGTCGGCATGCCAGTATCTAACCCCGGCAGTCAGCTCCCCCAGACTCCCCCAGCAAAGTAGACATGCTCAACCCTTATTGGGTGGCCGGGTAAAACTGCCGGCCAACTACCGACACACCGGTAAAATACCTCGGTGGCCGACCTCTAACTCTCCCACCAACGTGCAGGTACGTTCGTCGACATGCCTAGTCCGACTTCTGGGAAAAACACATGGCAGCTGGATCCCCAACTGGTGCAAAGCCCTAGCTATCTGCTACGGCCTATTCCCTTGAATCATCGGCTAAATTCCTGGCGGACCCCGATCCCAACCAACCGACATCTGGCTAACACACCGCGGCTGCCAGCTAACCACCTAAAAAGGCAATTTGAATTGATTGGAAAGATACGACGAGATTTAATCACTTAAATCTTGCAATTAATCAATCACGCCAATCGCATGATTGAATCACGATATACGTGGGGTTTCCATCCCGGGATCACCTGCAAAAGGAAGGGGATTCCCTATATAAAGGGACCATTCGCTCTATTTCACGACACGACTTTTTGGATGACTTGTTGGAGGTTCAGAAGGAAGAGAGCTACTCGGAGCCCCGACGCCCTCTCACCACACTGGAGCGAGGACTTCTGACCGCCACCAACAACCCCCTACAGGTAAGTTCCCTCATCCTCTACCGTCGTACGTATGATTTAGCCTCATTTTTCCCAAGTCTCGACCATGCTGGACCTTCCCCACGCAAGGGAAAGGTAGGAGGACATACCCGGGTGTCATTCCTTTGGATAAACTTCCAAAGGTACTGGTAGCCTCCCTCCCGGTCGGGTGAATCCACCCGGTACAGTCGAGATCAGTTCGATCGCGACCCCTTCATCGGGTCTTTTTACATGGAAACTCATGTTTTCATATGTATTCTACGAATGCATCGTCGAATTTTCCCATCCTTTTTTTCTTTTAAACGACTAGCCATCATCAGACGCATCGTTTCTGCTTAGAGACGGCCGTCGCCCTGAAGGTGTCTGCCTCCCCTGTCTCTCGAGACTAGGTGTAGAAATCTCTACACCCAGAGGTTGAGGCAAAAAATCGGGTGAACATCCGGTCCCAGACCCAAACACCTGGTAGGCCGACGAGTAGACCCCCCCCAAACTTCTGGCTATTCAACCAGAAGTCCATTGCGGGGCTTGCAACGTCTATATCCACGTTTTCATTTGTTTCTCGCTTCCTTTTTACTGGGAGAGGCAAAGCTATCCTCCTGGTGCCCCAGAAAAGCTTCCGAGATGAGGCCGTTGGCAAGCATCATTGCCGACATCGGCCATTAGGGTGCACGAGCATGTACATCCTAATGGTTCCCCTTTTACCGGGAGAGGCAAAGTTGCCCTCTCGATGTCTCAGAAAGGCTTTTGGGATGAGGCCGTTGGCATGCATCGTTGCTGACGTTAGCCGTCTGGGTACACGAGTGTGTACACCCCGACGGTTCCCCTTTTATTGAGAGGAACAAAGCTACCCTCCTGATGCCCCAGAAAGGCTTCGGGGATGAGGCCGTCAGCATGCATCATTGCCAACGCCGGTCATCCGGGCACACGAGCATGTACACCCCGATAGTTCCCCTTTTACCGAGCGGAACAAAGCTACCCTCCCGATGCCCTGGAAAAGCTTCCGGGATGAGGCCATTGGCATGCATCATTGCCAACACCGGCCATCTGAGCATACAAGCATGTACACCCCCAACGATTTTCTTTTACTGGGAGGAGCAAGGTTGCCTTCCCGATGCCTAGGAAAGGCTTCTAGGATGAGGCCGTCGACATGCATCATTGCCAACACCGGTCGTTTGGGTGTACGAGTATGTACACCCTGACGGTTCTCAATTACCAGGGGAAGCAAAGTTGCTCCATTGATCCCCTGGAAAGTCTTCCAGGATGAGGCCAGGTTTGGTTGGACTGACTGTCGTGATTTTCCATTTTAGAGCCGAAGAAAGGCCGGGATTGCCTAGGTTGTCTAGGGGTGCCTAACACCTTCCCCAACAGTACCCTAAGTCCCGTATCCAGTTCTCTCTTGTTTCGTATAGCGTTACACGATTTTACGTTATTCTCACGGTTTTATTGTTTCGATGGTGGAAGGACACTTCCCCATCTGGTTTTCCTTGTTTTCTACCCAAAAAAATAAGGTGGCAACTCCGTTTAACGAGTCATCCACTTCACGTGGTGATGCGTTCCCAAAATCAACTTTCAATTCTCTGTACCTCAACCCACCCACCTGCGGAGCTGGTAGAAACCCATGGGCTTCTGGGTGATAGCCGAATGAAAGAGAGGGTACAATTAGAGTCCTTTATAAATAAGTGAATGGATCTTTGAATTTCATCTAACTTCTCCATATGATTAAATGCAGTTAAATCATTATATTGATTTTCTCCCATTACCTCAAATGGTTGAATATTCTTCTCTATATATGAAATGTTTTCTAATGAATTCACCTCTAGATAATTCTAATTTTCATTTGAGTTCACCCAATTAAAATCATTGTTTTCATATTCATTAAACATTTCACTATCTTTCATTTTTTGTATTGATTCATCATATCTATTCAGCAATTTTTTGAATTCTTGTGATATTCTTTACTTACTATAATTCTGATCAATTCTAGTATTAATTGGTAAATTATCTCCAAGATTTGATATACCTATGTCAGTACTTTGAACACTCTGATCATCTTGTAAGATTGACCAATTTGAATAATTTTCATTTTGTAATTCATTAAGTCTGTTATACTCTTCAGTATTTCATATTGTTTCATCTAGTTTATCCATTAATTGCTAGATTTGTAGTGATATATTTGATTGGTAATTTTGATTTTCGTTTATATGATTATACTTTGAATAATAATTATGCATTCTTGAATTACCATTACAGTCCCACAAATTAGAATTGTCATTCCAATTGTAATTATTTTGGGAATTAACATTAAGTTCTTCTAAATCATGTTGTGAAGAGTAGTCATTAAACTCCATAGGTAAATAATCTCTTCTAACATAATTAGAATAATTATAATCTTCATAACTAGTCCCTAGAACAATCCCAAAATCACCCCTATACAAATTATATGAGTCCATTATGTAATTTAGAATTTAAATACAAGACTCTACTCTGGAATAGCAATAAGACTATGAAATAGAATTTAACAGCAGTAATGTACATAAATCGTATTGCAGCCCTAGCTAATACCAAAATAGCAAAAAGTAACACCAATTGCAAGAAATTAAGCAATCCTCGACAACGATGCCAAAAACTTGTTACTCTACCACTAACACTTGTAATTCTTTTCTTATATAAATTGTGTGTGCGAAATATTTTAATTCACCGCAAGTGCATAGGTTCAAATGTAATTAGTGTGCAAGTACGGGTTTGTCCACAAGGATTAGTTTTTGCTTGGTGTTTAGCTGGATTGGTGACTTCAATTAAGTGAAACAATTGATTAAATATCTTAAAAGCAATGTCACAGTTGTATTGTTCCAATTAACTGCTAGGATGGTCTTTAAATACCGATTGTGTTACACTTTCCAGAGGATTTTACTTCCAAATATTTAATTCTTCTTAAGCTTTAACATTGTACACTTCAGTTTGCATAAAATTTAACATTGTACACTTCAAATTGGTTGAAACTTCTAAGAGTTGAATGATTATATTTTTGGTCTTTTTATATATTTCAAAACATAGCACACAATACAATGCAAGAAATACAGTACAATACAAACAATTTGTAAAAGTAAGAATGCAACATTCAACTTTACAGCAAACATAAAAACATATTCTAATTACCGTAATTAAGTTGATAAAGTGTGTGATTGTAGATTTGAGTATAGTTGTAAAAACGTTAAGTAAAATAAAGAAAATAAAAATGGAAGGAACACCTAATGCTTCACTGTAATTCCTCCTTTCGAAACTTGCTTAGACTGGGAACTTCTCTTTGTCTTTACTTCCAGTCCACCAGCGTCAATTTGGCAAGCCTTCCTTTTGACCTTGTAGTGACATTTTGGGGCGTCAATCCGCAATTATACCAAGGAACAGAGGAGGAAGTAGCCAACGCCGAGAGTCTCTCCTTCAAGGATACGCTCAAGTTGAAAAAAGGGCGTGGTGCACATTCGAACATGTGAGATCAACCCATGCAATCCACTACTTCAGCCTGTCCATCAACGTTCTTCATGATTGAGCTATAACTGAATTAATATTTAATTCTGCTCTGTTATGCAATTCGTATAGTTACTTATCGAATTTCCCTGCAAATACTTAAGAAATACCTTTCGTGAAATGCATTATCTTATAGGAGAAATAATTCATAACATTTAGATCTTAACTGTAATTGCAATTGCTTTAATATCAATGAAATTCATTGCACAAAACAAACAAGGTACAGGTCTGAGGCTAAACCAGTTTACCCTCGCGTAAGTTCATGGGTAAACCCTTAACGCTCACAAAATGGTCCAAGGGTAAAAAGCTTAACCCTCAGACTTGCATTTAAGCCTAAATCATGAGTTTTTCTCTTTATATTAATCGTTCTATCAGCAAACTAAAGAGTCAAATGTTAATCATTCATTCCTTTCTTAATCGGTAATAAATATAAACATAATTAATGACTCAAAACGTAGTTCATGCATCATTAATGTGAATAATCGTGCATACTACTGAAAGGTATAGTTAACCTTGTAATCATCACAATTCAATGCAGAATGCAAATAAAACTCATTAAAATACATGAATTAATATCAATAAAATGCACACTTTTGAGTCTGAACACCATTGCATCTTTCTTTTCTAATAAATACTTAATTGCAAAATGGACCGTATAAATGATGGTTTTGGATCCTAATAAATAAGGTCTAAATTTTTCTAGGGAAAATCTATAGCTAAGAATTCTTTTTCACTTGGGCACCATTTAATGTTTAACTTGTATAATAAATTACCCGAGGGAGCTTACCTTTTGTCCTAAAGCAACACCTATAACCTAATTTGAAGCATCGCACATAAGCTAAAATGGTAAATCCCACTTTGGAGAACTAACTATTGGTGCTGAAAATAAAACTCCTTTAAGCTGGTTGTTCAGACTCAAAAGTGTGCATTTTATTGATATTAATTCATATGTTTTAATGGATTTTATTTGTATTCTGCATTGAATTATGATGATTACAAAGTTAACAATACTTTTGAGCAGTATGCACGATTATTCACTTTAGTGATGCATGAATTAAGTTTTGAGTTGTGAATTATATTTATGTTTATTACCTATTGAGAAAGGAATGAAAGATTGACATTTGACTCTTTAGGTTGCTAATAGAATGATTAATACACAGAGAAAAACTCATGATTTATGCTTAAATGCAAGTCCAAGGGTTAAGCAGTTTACCCACGGACTTATCCATGGGTTAAGCTGTTTACCCTTAGACCATTCTATGAGCGTTAAGGGTTTACTTACGAACTTACGCAAGGGTAAACTGGTTTACCCTCAGACCTATACCCTGTTTGTTCTATGTAATGAATTTCATTGATATTAAAGCAATTGCAATTATAGTTAAGATCTAAATGTTATGAATTATATCTCCTGTAATATGATGCATTTCATGAAAGGTATTTCTTAAGTATTTGTAGGGAAATTCGATAAGTAACTATAGGAATTACGTAACAAAACAGAATTAAATATTAATTCAGCTGTAGCTCAACCATGAAGAACGTGGACAGACAAACTAAAGTAGTGGATTGCAAGGGATGATCTCACATGTCCGAATGTGCACCATGCCCTTATTAACTACTAGCTCGTAAACTTCCAATCCTCCCATCTATAAAACTGTCTCGTAGCCTTGGAACTAAGCCTCCCCCCCTCTTCTTCCTTCATCCACCATTTATAGAGCATTTTCCATCTTCTCCATCTTCCATCCTCCACCCACTCATCTCTTTCGAGAGGCGATTGACAACCTCCTCTTCTCCAACCATTTGCGTAGTGTATTTGCTGTTCTTTTCACAACCTGAGCATATCCTTGAAAGAGAGACTCTTGACGCTAGCTGCTTCTTCCTTTGTTCCTTGGTGTAATTGTGGATTGACACCCCAAAATCTCACTACAAGGTCAAAAGGAAGGCTTGCCAGATTAATGACCTGGTGGACTGAAAGTAAAGACAAAGAGAAATTCCTAGCCAAAGCAAGTTTCAAAGGGAGAAATTACAGTGAAGCATTAGGTGTTCTTTTCATTTTTATTTTCTTTATTTTACTTAAAATTTTTACAACTACACTCAAATCTACAATCACAGACTTTATCAACTTAGTTACGGTAATTAGATTATGTTTTTATATTTTCTGTAATGTTGAATGTTGCATTCTTACTTTTACAAGTTGTTTGTATTGTATTGTGTTTCTTGCATTGTATTGTGTGTTGTGTTTTGAAATATATAAAAAGACCAAAAATATAATCATTCAACTCTTAGAAGTTTCAATCAATTTGAATCGTGCTGTTTTTACATTTGAAATTTACAATTATCACACAACCCTTGGGTAAGTTCGAGGGTAGAGACGTTTCCCCACAAGCTATCTCGACGGTTAAGTGTTTCTCCTGTGCAGAACGTTAAATTTTATGCAAACTGAATTATATAATGTTAAAGTTTAAGAAGAATTAAATATTTGAAAGTAAAATCCTCTGGAAAGTGTAACACAATCAGTATTTAAAGACCATCCTAGCGGTTAATTGGAACAAGGCAACCGTGACATTGCTTATAAGATATTTAATCAATTGTTTCACTTAATTGAAGTCAACAATTCAGCTAAACACCAAGCAAAAACTAATCCATATAGACAAACCCGTACTTGCACACTAATTACATCTGAACCCGTGCACTTGCGGTGAATTAAAATATTTCACACACACAATTTATATAAGAAAAGAATTACAAGTATCAATGGTGGAGTAACAAGTTTTTGACATCATTGCCAAGAATTGCTTAATTTCTTGCAATTGGTGTTGTTTTTTGCTATTTTGGTATTACCTAGGGCTGCAATACGATTTATGTGCATTACTGCTGTTAAATTCTATTTCATAGTCTTAAACATTCATCCCGTAAAAATTAAATCACAAACTATCTTTTTATTTTCTTGACTTCTTACATGCATATCTAGTAATTGTGGAGTGTTTCACTAGATTTATACTCATTTAGTGCTCTTTTGCACTTAAGTTTTCAGAATATGATATAACATGTAATCTCTATTAAGAACACAAATAAATACCTAGTGAAACATCATAATCATAAAAATTAATCATAAAATAATGAACAAATACCCCCACACTTAAACTTTGCTCGTTTCAAGCAACATCAGAAGTCAAGACTAAGATCACAAAGATAAAATACTAAAACTATAAAGAAAACTCAAGAATCTAATCCTACTCTTCACGCCACCTTCTTTATAATGAAGCCTTATGCACTTTGTGTAAGTAAGGTTAATTCATGGCTATAGGTCACAAGTTCTCCCTAACACTTTAGTTTAAGCTTTCTTTTTTTCTGAGACAACCCCAAAGTTACTACCCTAAATAGTAATTGCCACTTTTTCTTTTTTTTCTTTTTTTCTCTCTTTTTTCACACAATAGCCTTTGTTCTCCAGCCACCTTTTTGTGCAAACACTCCTTTTTACTTGAGGAATAGGTGTCTGATTACTTAGTACCTTTTGAACTCCAATTCTCTCTATACTCTTGCATTATTAGGCTTTCTTAATCACCCATGTAGTGAGCTTTAAGCTGATGACTCCCAAACTTGATGGCTTTAGGGCATTAAATGTCAAAACACCCCTATGGGTGGGCTTAATGACTTGAATGACTAATGCCACAATGGCAAGGGTTTTATTCACCTATTTATTATCTTTTTTCTCTCTCTTTTTTATAACAAGGGTGGCAACCCTATGTGTAATACTTTGAGTCCATTGTCCCATAATATTTTTTCTAAAGTGCTTCAGGTTCCCAACTTGCTACACTTTACCAAGAATCAAGTGTACAATGCAGGTTAAGTACATGCGGCTTAAAAGTGAGTCAGGTGATACTATTTTTCAGACCAAACCACTTGTCCCCAAAGTCCAATTAAGAAACTCCCTTCTAAAGGTTCATCTCAAATCCCAGCTAAAAATAGTTCTCCATACCCAAATAACTCGATTTCTAGGCAACCACCACAAAAGCATGAAAGGAACAAAAAATAAAACAAAACACAACTTAACATATATTAAAAAAAAGAAAACAATAAGCAAAAAATTCACAAAACCAACGCATGGCAAAGCATCCAGGCCCCACACTTAGACTCTACATTGTCCTCAATGTAACAAATATAAAATAGAATGCATCCAATAAATAGAGTAAGGGTAAAGGAGTGTACCTACGTTGGCTTTAATCCAAAATAAAAAGAATACAATTTGTAAAAATTACACACGTAATCCATCTTGTTATTAAAAACTAAATAGCTCTTACAACACACCTTTACTAACAATTGCACACAAGCTAGAAAGGACTAATATATGTTAATAGTTCAATTCATCACAAGGGTAGTAGTATAAATGAAATAACAGGTGTGCAGCAAAGCCATACAAAATAGTACACACTTGTGTAAATTACATGTGCAAATAAACATAATTACTTTTCCTAAATTGAGAAAACATTATCACAATTGAAGAAGCAAAACTAAATAAACAAAACTACTACACTATATATATCTACAACAAGAAATAGAACACTCAACAAATTTTTTTTTCTCTTTTTAAAATTTAATATTTGAAAATTAAAAGGATGCTCTAAGTGTCTAGGAGATCACCATGTTAATAAAATCAACTAATTCATTTCTTTTCATCATTGGTTCAATCAATCTAGGTAGCATTGTAAAGAATGTATACCAACATTCTTCTTCCATTGTATTTCCCCAATCACTATAATATTCTCCTTGTTCGTCAACTTGAGCATCCTTAAATGCAACCCATTCATGTATCTCTATATAATCAAGCAAAGAAGGTTTTACTGATTTTTCTTAATCTTGCATTTCTTGGATATGTAATGATTCTTCTAAAGAATCAGAATATTTTACAGAAGGAGAAGACATCCTATTGCAATCTTCTATAAGGAGAGGCTTTAGTTTACAAAATAAATTGACATGTTCAATTGCAAGAAACTTACTAGCAATTGCCTCCCCTAGCTTGTCTAAAATTAAGAGAGCAATCATGAGAAGAACCATGATTTACAAAAGATACATTACAAATAAATGGACTACTTTGAACTAAATCAAGCTCTGAACGTAACATGTGGCAAACATCGTCCCCCCCCTCATCCTTCCATGCAAATTTGAATCATACTAATGCTCTCATATCTCTATTTTCTCAATATAATTCTCCTCTTCTTCCAAATATTTTTCTATTCTCACCTCTTTCATTAAATTCACATTAACATATCTTTCTTGAATTTCATTACAATAATCCTCCTCTATCATTTCTTTGTGTTCCTCAACCATCTCAACTATTTCATTTAAACCACAAGAATTACAAGTTGCAGGAAACTCAACTTCCTTTGGATCTACCTTAAATGGTCTTTCTTCTTTTCCTTCCTCACCCACATCATTAGGGGTCTCACTAACCACTAACTCATCCATCCTTGATTCTTCCTCTAGCATGTAAAATGGGTCATCCTCCTTCCTAGTTTACAATCTATGGGGAAAAGGTATTGTAAGATGATCATTACTAAGTTTGTCCTTGGTCAACTCTACATTTTTTTCATCACTCTCCTTAGGTGTTTTTACATTTTGATCCTCAGAGTTAGATACAAGTAGGGGAATGCTAACTTATGGTTCTAATTCATTCTTATGAATTTCTATTCCTGACCTAAGAGTTACACAGACATATTGCGAATTAACTAAGGGTTCACATTCATATCTATATTGGAAGTATTATCTAAAAGTATATCTAAAAATTCAGATATCTAATTATTACTAGCAAGTAACGAAACATTGTGATTACTAGCAAGTAATGAAACTAAAATCCCGTAAAATCTGAAAAAAAGACGAAAATTAAAAAATTAAAAATCACGAAAATCACTCTGCCGGCCCGCCCCTTTCCTTTTCCCCAACCGGCCGAAATAGGAAGCTCTCCCGCCGGCTGTCTACGCCGACGGATCTCCCAACCGGCCGCCGGAAGAAATGGAGGGATCGCCGGCTCCTCTTCTCCCTTCCTCTTCTCAACCGCACGCGAATCGGCGGCCAAACGACAGAGAAAAATGCAGGTCGGATGCTCTGTTCCGCGCAGAAATAGAACAGGGCTGCCGGCTTCCGTCCGTGTACGCGCGCCTCCCCCCGCGGCCGGAAACAGTGGAGAAAGATGGAGGAGGGATCGCTTGCTCCTGCTCGGCCTTCCAGTTCCTGATCGGACGAAGACTAGCGGACGCTCAACAGGGAAATCGCCGTGACACAAAATGCTATAGTGCCCGGGCAGGTTAGGAAATTCGAAAAAAATCACAAAAACCGTCAAACACCTAAAAAATCACGAAAATACAAAAAGATATACCCATGTGTGTTTAAATCTTGGGCAACAATGCCAAAAATTTGATTTATTTTAAATCTTAAGTATATAGTGTCAATTGTAGATCTGGTAAATATGAGTTATATTTATAGGAATTTGGAAAACACAAATTCATAATTCCAAATAAAGAAAAAAAAGATAATTCACAAAAATATTCACAATGATCAAAAATAACAAAATGATACTTTTATTTAAATAGATAAAGAATTCAAGAGATATAAAAAAAATGATAGTATAAGGATAAATATTCTAATTTATGTGATCACCACACAATTTGATTCTTCAACAAAAACAACAATGTACTTCACTACTCACAAAAATAACTAAGATTTACTCAAATCCTACGTGAGGAAAGTTGAGATATCACCAACATGTGTACGTCCTCTTGGTTGAAGTGAAGAATACAACGCGCTCAACTCCTCTCTTCTCTAATTCCTCTCTCAACGAGTAGTAGCCTAGATGAAGATGATGGTTGCATGAAGAGTTGTCGCCTTAATCCACATGGAGGAGCCATCAACCTTGCATCTGACGTCCCTTGGTATTTGTGGAGATGGGTTTCACGTGAAACCCTTGTAGGGTTATAAAAGAGTGCTTCTAGAGAATTTGCAGCTTATTCCCTATTTTCATAAAATATGGTTAAATGAGTTTTATCCTATGACTAACCTAAACAGAATTTGCAGCTTATTCCCTATTTTCATAAAATATGGTTAAATGAGTTTTATCCTATGACTAACCTAAACAACATTCACCTCGTAAAAGTTAAATTACAAACTATCGTTTATTTTCTTGATCGCATGTATATCTTGTAGTTGTGGAATGCTTCATTGGATTTATACTTATTTAGTACTTATTTACACTTAAGTTCTTGCAATATGATATAACCAATAATATCTGTTAAAAATACAAATAAATATCTAGTAAAACATCATAATCATAAAAATTAATTATAAAATAATGCATGAAAATAAACCTATCAATTAATGGGTTGTTGTAGCACATGATTGCCTTTGTTTCTACACCATTGCTACATACTACGATTAACTGCAAATAATATCAATTTTTACAATTAATATCTAGAATTTATAAATTGGACCATTATCCAATCAAGTCATCCATATATAGTTGGATAATATTTGAACCATAATCTTAATCCAAACATCCTGATTGGAATATTAACAACACCTTTTCTACATTTTATTTTAAAATATGATAGCTTTAAACCTAAGCTAGTCTTGTACCCGGCCTATTTTTTATTTGAATGATATTTTGTACATACAAGTGGAAAACACATGCACATATGCATGCATACACTTATTATATATACTTAGATTGATGGATATCTAAATAGTAGATAAATAAATAAATTTGGATTGAAAAAATCTAAATAGTTGTAAGCATACATTAATTAGGTCTGTAAATGGATGTTTGAAATTCGATTCAATTTTGAATTCGTTTACATGAATTGTCCAAATCTGAAATCCAACTATAGTATTGCTTGTCACTTTCCTCACTAGGAGTGGGAATTCATCCTTGTGTAGCTCGTTCTCTCCCTACACCATTTTCCCTTCACCATCTGTAGCTCTTCTCTGATGGCTAACCTCCACTCTCTTCCATCATGTTCTCCCACAGTGGTACCAAGTTTTCAAGTTGTTGCAGGCCATGCCTCTAATGATGAATCCAATACCAATAGGCAACACCACCGGCAATCACCATGTGACAAGGACAAGGTGAGAGAGGATTCCCCAATCACCATGGTACCGTTAGAGAAGGAACATCAACCAACATTAGATTCACCAGAATGGAAATGTGAAAAATAGCATGTGACAAGGAGAAGGTGAGAGAGGATGGCCCAACGTGAGAGGGGCACTTCAAAATTCAAGCTTTTAGAGAGATAATTAAGGCCCTTTGATGAAGCCAAGTCACAGGAACCAGGGAAGGCACCATGCATGTCAATGCTAATGCACAAGAAGAAGAGTAAAGATGGCAAAGCTGTTGAATAGATGGAATCAACAACAACAGACTAATGAAGGATTCCTTTAAGATCGAGAATACCAAAGGACAAGACGCAAGGCAAGGGAGGCTTAGATTCATCTCCAATAAATAAATATGACATCGAAAGGTGTCTAACACATCCAATGAAAATCCAACAAGGCTTCTTAGGCTTGACTTCCACATGTCTTGGATTTATCCACCAACATAAGTTGTAAACATTTCACAAATATTTGTCTACCAAAGTTGCCAGCCACAATGTTAATGTTACAAGGAATCATTTGGGTTAAAGAATTTAATGCATTTCATAATACTAACGTGCATGGAAATAATTTCTACCTTTTTAATCAGCAAACTAAGCACCCAATTATCACCTAGACACTACCCTAACAAAAATTAAGCTACAAGCAAGCAATTGCAACAAGAAAAAACTAAGGAGGAGGGGAAAAAAACCAACCTTGGCAACCCTAAAAGAATGTATGATCATATGGGTATAATCATATTAGTTATTTAATATTTACTTCATGACTTAAGCTAGGAATTCAACTTTGATTTCCTATTGGACTTTGGTAAATTAAAAATGATGTGTTAAAGAAAGTATGAATTGTTATGTATATGTATATATATAAATGGGTTTAATGGTTCTGTAGGCACCTGTTGGATGAAAGATTAACGGTTGTTTGATGAAGAGAGAGAGTGTCCGAAAAAAAATCTCCCTCGCGGAAAAAAAAACTCCCACCGATGACACCCGTGTAAAAACAGTCCATTTATTTTAACACAAAAAAAAACAAAAAGTCACCTGAGATTTGGGATTTATGATTCATTTTCCCCAATCATCCTCACCTGCGATTCGTCATCTGCTGGAAGTCCTCTCGTCTTTCCCTCGATTTTTTTGAAGTTATCGAATGGAATACGGAAGGACGTTAGTTAGCGTTGGATCTACCAACGGGTTACAGGTGTTCTTTTATGTTTTTAAAAGTTGATTTATTAAGTGCATTGATTATACTTTCGTTTAACATGAATGAACATTTATTGGGGTTAAAATGTTGCAAACATTTTTTGGGAAAAAAGTTAGTTAAACCAAAGTAAAATATGTTTAATCTGAAATGTTACTTATCAACTACTCTGTAAAGTTATCAACTACCTTGTAAATTTATCAACGTACTTTGAAATTTAAAGTTATTTATCTTAGTCTGTTGGTAATTAAAAGGTCGTAATATGTACACCTTTACAGAGTGGTTGATAATTAGTGGTTGATAACTTTAATTAAATGTTGGTTGATAATTTCAAAGTCCCACTCCTTTATTGGAGCACTTTTAATTAAAGAATCAACCATTCTCGAATTG